>JAEIIJ010017504.1:0-38896 GCA_018904815.1 Drosophila ogumai | reverse complement strand
GCCATTCTCGAGTTTTAGCGAGACTAACGAACAGCAATTGATTTTTATATATATAGATATTTATACTTAAAATATTGTCTAAATATTATTAAATTAAGTGAATTTGTTTGATAATAAATTATATAATTTTTGTTTAACTATTTTAAAATTTACACAGCAACTATTTGATTTATCGAGTCAAAAATCGGTAATTTTTTATCTTCACAAAATTTTCTTAAAATAATAACATTTATTATGGCTTTGCTTTAGTATTTCCCAAATTTGTTGTCATATAAATCTCTCTCTATTTTTCTAGCTCTTAAAAAATCATGCTTTACATTGTAACAAATTTTTCCCCCACCTCACCCACTGTGCAACGTCCGTGGTCCGTGTGGCTTAGCTCGTTTTGTTCTTGCTCGCTCTGCTCGCTGTTAGCTGTTCGTTCGGCTGTTGCTTTTGTTGTAATTACACGCCCGCCCAGTCGCCGATGAAGCTGCTGCCTTAAGTCCAAGACCAAGACCAAGTCCCAGTCGGAGTCGGAGTCCACGACGCCGTCGCAGTCGCCGCTACGCTGCGTGTAATCGAATCTATCAATCTATGAGATAAATCTTATTTTCTAATCTTGTTATCGTGCGCGCGCCGCGATCGACGGATCGCTCTGGACTGTGGCGATCTTGGGGATAGGAGATACTTGGGGACTGGGGACTGGGTCTTGCCTCACTTTTAACCATAGCGCTGGGGGATTTCTCCTTTTTTTTTGGTTGGCCAGTAAATTTTGCTTAGCATTTCCGCTGAACCACAAAACACTTGCGCATAAATTGGCCTAAGAGGACAGCAGTTATTTTTGGTTTGGTAGGGAGGTTAAAGCCAGTCATAGATGATGTGATCATACAGTTAATATTCCCCAAATACTCGTAAATAAATATTTTTGCTCTCCACAATGACAGTTTTAGCTAACAACTGCTTCTAAAAATAGTGCACAGTTATTTATAGCCACTAAAGGTAGGTACAACAAAAATATGAAAAGCAATTAACTTTGAGATTAATTTAAAGGCACTCGAGAAACATTTAACAAAAATATATTAAGCAACTAAAATAAACGGTAGGAAAGGTAAAAAAAACCGACAAAACTCATACAAGGCTTAAATGAGAAATCATAGGGGCACTGAGAGAAATTCATTGGCATTTCAATGAATTATTATGTTAATAAATATTTATAAATATTTTATAAATAAATATTAATGTAACAGAAAAATGTAAGAACGATAAATTAGGAAATATATTTTAATGAATATTTTCACAGCTTATATTATTTTACCTAAATATTTTCTTAGATAATAATTTAAAAAAAATATTAAGTGTTTAAAAACTGATGTAAGATACGAAGAACGATATTGGCACCTGAAAACTTCACCAAAAACAGCCAAATTAATTCTTTAAAATATTAAATTATAATATAAAAAAAAAGTTAATCGAAAAATGACCAATTATATTATTTTTTGAATTATTTTTCAGTTTCCCCCAGTGTAACCCACAACTAGCGCCCTCGAAAAGCGAAATACTCTGTTTATCGCATGAAGGAAACCAGCAGCTCCTTCGGTGGCTGACTTTGCTGTCCGGCTAGAGACCAACTCCGACTCCTGGACCCAGACCCAGGCTCTCCAGGTTCTGCCTATGCTCCCTGCCAAAGTGGAGGATGTGGAGTGGAGCTCACACCGGGAACATTGATTGAAAAAGATGAAAAGTGCATGAAATGCTATGCACTATTGGCAGCCGGCGACTCTCCTTCTTCGGCGGACAAACAGAACTACGAGCTGGACATTTAGGGAACTGGGGGGGAGAGGAGGGTAGGGGAGTGGAGGCAGGCAATATTTAAACTAAAATGAACAAAAGATGCAAAGCGAAGCCGACACAATCTGTCGATGCTGATGACCAGCAACGATGAGGCCGAGATGATGATGAAGATCGTAATGAGCTCTGCGGCCAAGGAATGGAAATGGGTCCACACACATATATATACACACGATCCGACCAGGTTTTTAGGAACGCGTCGTAGCGTGGCATGTTTACTTAACGAAACCCATTCCAACAGACTTCGATCCCAGTCCAGTTCAATTCTCAGTTCCCATTGCAGTCCCATGTAAAAAGCCACTTGAGCATTGCTCCAGCCTCCGTCGTCGCTGCGTGGAAGTGACGGACAAGCGGACACAGAGACGGACAGGCGGACAGACGGACTTATCGACTGCTGAGGTCAAGTGTAGTTTTTAATTTTTTGTTTCAATATGCGCATTCCCCCAAGCTGCTGCTGCTGCTGCTGTTCTTGTCCCTTGATGAATTATGTGAGGAAGTCGATTTCGATTCTTCGATACTCCATGTCTGTTGTCTTTAGCTCCAGGTTGTCGTTGGTTGGGGTAGAAGAAGCCTAAGTGGGGCTTAAGCCGAAGATTCACTTGATTCAAGGACAACAACAAAGGATATATATTTTTTTAAGGCTTATAAATATTTATTTTTGTGAATTTATTACAAAAAGTAAAGAGTTAAGTTGCTAAAACTAGAAAATTTCTACCTTAAGTCTCCCTTTTCTTAATCTTTTACATAAAACTTTATTTGAATTCAATTTTTCTTAAGTTTAAAATTTATTTTAATTTTATTTTAGCATTTCTTAGACCTTGAAGCTAATTTATTTGATTTTTTTGTATAAATATTTTTAAAGCTAAACGCTTTTCTTTGTTCACTTTCACGACTCTCCTAGAGCCTCTAACCATACTTGATCTTTGCCTCAAAAATAAATAGCAAACAAATTCAGCTCTAAGAAATGTACAAAAAATTGCAAGAGACAAAAAAGAAAAAAACTCCAACACTATGCGTTGGTCAAACTGTAACATAAATCAAATGTCGCCCATTACCTAAGGTTCAGAGCGCCGTCATTCATCTCCTGACTCCTCCGACGGAGAGTTAAGGAGTTGGGGCTATAAAAATCGCTTCCTCATAAAAATTCCGCTAACAAAAAATCAAAGCCGACACCTTTTTCCCTGGCAAAATGTTGGTTAAACAATGAAAATGCCCCGACTCCAGTGGAGCGCGCAGCCTGGCAAAAAAAAGGGGTCTAGAACTAAGGCTAAGGAGGCGAGTCCAAGAGTCGCTGGCAATGCCAATAAACTGTTGTTTATTTTCACTAGCGTCGGCGTCGCCGCAGCAGCGCATAAATATAAGAAAAAAAAAAAAAAAAAATAGGGA
This sequence comes from Drosophila ogumai, assembly GCA_018904815.1. Taxonomy (NCBI): domain Eukaryota; kingdom Metazoa; phylum Arthropoda; class Insecta; order Diptera; family Drosophilidae; genus Drosophila; species Drosophila ogumai. The sequence goes on along the minus strand of JAEIIJ010017504.1, from coordinate 35,680 downwards.
AAAACTACAAAACGCATTCATCACCGATGGCAGCCAGTCCAAGTCCAAGTGCAAGTCCCCCAAGTCATCGTCGTTGTCGTCGGCAATTTATCTTTGAAATCAGCGCCTGTCTTTGCTTATATCTCTATACTATCCTGGTTGCATTTTTTTGTGCTATTTTTTTACCTTCGCTTGTAATTAGATACGCGCTAAAGCAACCCACACAGGCTGGGAACAGGTGAGTGAAATCTACACGAAGGAAAAATTACACAAAACCAAATGAAATTAAAAATCTATTTTTAAAATATTTTATAATTGTTTTCTTAATATTCCATTTCATCAAACAAATGTGTTATAGGATTTCTTATCTTGTTAAAATACGCCCTAAAGCCACATTTATAGGTAGGAAACGGGGCAGAAAGAATTTTAAAATGCCAGAAATACGAAAAATATTTTTAATTGAAATAAACTTTTCTATATCTAAAAAAAACTATATTTAAATCAATTTCCTTACCACATTTCTCTCCCTGTAACGCATTCACATTTGTTTCGTCGTGGGCGTGGCCAAGAATTAAGCTATATGGAAAGCCCAGCTTCGATTGTTGCTTTGCAGTCCCACTTTCCCGCGTTTTCCCATTTCCCAAAAGCAGACAAAGTCTGAGGAGTCCGACGAATCTGTGACTCTGCATGCGCAATCAGTGCAAACAGCAAACCCACCCAACCCCCTGGCAGCCCACAAATGTTACCTGTTACCTGCCAGGTTTGGACCTTGTTGAAGTGCTAAAATGCAAATGCAAATAGTTTCGCCCCACCAATGTGTCTGCATTTGCATCTCTTCACCTGCAACTGCATCTCTCGGCCAGAATGCAGCTGGCGGCGGCTTCATGTTGGTCAAATCAGTTGACTTGTGATTCTTGGCTGTTGTTGTTGTTGTTACACTTGTTGTTATGACTTTGTTATGTGTGGTGTTACCTGGGGGTTAGCTGAGGTGAGTTGTTACCGGGTTTTTGTCTTTGGCCAGGTTGTGTACTGCTCCCATTGCTTAGTAGGTCAGGCCTTGAGCTTAAGTTGGTAACAGTTTAAGATAAACTATTATTTAAAATATATATACACCCCATCCTTATTTCCATTTACACCTGAACAACCTAGCTTATTACCTCCCTAGCAACGAATGGAGTAAGATTTGTTCAGTTATCAAATCCAACTATGTAAATACTATTACTAAAATGTGAGAAAGCCTAACTATCTCTGTTTAGTTACTGTCCAAGTTCCCACAAAAATTACGGAATTTTTTCGCATTGCCATGTGGAATTTTCTAACGACTCTCTTTGGGATTTTGCAACGCACTTTAAAGACCTACCTACAACTATTTTTTATGGATTTGCAGATCCCAGTCACTTTCCTATCCTGCGGCAACCTCCAATGACCCCAGCAGAGCTCAAAGTTTACACATAAAAGTAAAAGCCAACGAAACCATGTTGGGTCAAGAAAACCCAATGGGCTTCGACACTCTGAAATCTATGCAAATGGTGGAGAGACCTCCGGTTGGAAAATATTTACCTAATTACCAGGCAAAACGGATAGAAACATATTTGCACGCCAAAAAAATAGAAAAATATAAACGAGTTGACATCTAGCTAAGCGCTATGAAACTTTGCCACTCAGCCGGTAGACAGATGCGAAAATTGACAGCTAACAGAGGAAAAACAACAACGGTCACGTTAGAAAACAAAAAAGTTTCCACTAAAAAGACGCAACAGTAGTTACAGGCAGCCCCCACCCAGTCCACCTGACGGCCAATTGAAGGTGTAATGGAAATGAAACTCTGACTTCGGTTAAGGGGAAGCACAGGAAGAAATCGGTTTGATTTGATTGAAATTTAATATCTTACAGGGTTTATTTATTAAATAATGTTAATGACTAGTTAATACATTTTACTTTTTTCTAGTTATTAGGGAAATTGGATTGATGTATTTCCCTTAACAATGGATCGTGATAACTGCTAAAGCTTATTGGTATGTTTAATTATTTTAATTATTTCTTCAGAAAGCTTAGGCTTAAAGCTTAATATTACTTAAACAAAACCAAAACAAGAATCGAAACTGAACTCGGGAAGCCGACATTTTTATACCCTTGCAGTTTGCCAAAAGACCATGGCTTCGAATCAAAAATCGATCAAAGCTCAGCCAAAAATGCATTAATTTTAGTTCGGAAAACTCTTCTAAGCTAGTTTTTTCTAGGTTATCAAATCTGCATACCAAATTTAAAATTTTTAAAGGTACAAATTTTTGGCCATTTTTGTCAATTTTAACGATGTAACCCCTTATCAAATTTGTAAAAAAATTGAAAATGTTTGATTTCTTCCCGAGATGGCTAGAAAGACGCGCCTGTTAATGCTGATCAAGAATATATATGATTTGTAGGGTCGGAAATGACTCCTTCACTGCTTTGCTAACTTCTGACTGAAATTATAATACCCTGCAAGGGTATAATGATAAATTTATTAAATGGAAATCTGGCTGTGTCTTCGGTTATGGGAAGGCACAGGAAAAAATTTAGCTTAATAATAATTAAACTTTATATCTTATATGGTTTGAATTAAAGCAAGGCTTATCCTTTAAACTATTCTTAGTGTTAGTAAGTTTTTCTTTTATTTCTACTTGTTTTTTGGGAGAACATATTTAAATATAGTATTACAAGGTGTTAGTTATTGTTTTAAAATGTTCATTGAAATTCGTAAACCCTGCTCAGTGTCTTTGTTATTTTAAACACATGTAATTATTCCTCAAAAAAATTAATTTTTTTAAATCCTAAAATAACTATAATCCTATATACTTGATAGGTTAATTTAAACTCCCCTTTTCTTCCTGTGCACTTTTCTCAGTGCGTCTCTTTCTGCCGCGGTATCTGTGGACTGTCAAGTCATGCGGCGCGTTGTTTACGCGCATAATGAGTTATTAGAAAACGTTTAATAATTTGCATAAATCAACAGACAACGCTATAAACTTGTACAGAAAAATATGAAAATACAGAGAGATAGAGCTGGGGGAAAAAATGTAAAAAGCAAAAAATTAAATACGCATGGAATTTAACAAAAACAAGACTAAGACCAAACCAAGATAATAAATACCCTAAAATAAACCAAAGCTTATAAGATAATCTAAAAAAAAAAGGATATTCAAATATATCCCTTAAAATTACATAAGTCTAAAAATTAATATCTGAATCTAACAAATTTATAAAATACCTATAAACTACTCATCTTCACCATGTCCAACTCCACATCTTAGCACAAATCCCCCCTTTCATATAGAGTATTTTGGGTTAACCCGTACTAGTTCGTGATCTTGCTCCCAACTTAATCCAAGTTTTTGGTTTTTTATTTTTGTTTTGCCGTTGACATTTTTGGTACGCGCAATTGCAAAAAAGCTAAATATAATGTTAAAAAAACGAGTGGAGTAGCCCGCGGAATTTGTTGGGCAAATAAATAAGCAAAAGGCGTTTTGTTTGCTGTCCATGATAAGTATCACTGCTCTGCGCATATTTTGTCTCCTTTTTTATTTTTTATTAATAATCGTATTTCTATTTATTTTGGTGCCGGATTTGAGTACAAAGTTGAACACAAAGTGCGTGAGTAAGAGGCAAAAAATCTGGTTTTTCCTTAAATTAATAAGCAATTTGCTAGATAAGATACGCCATGTCACAGTATTGCCTTAGTAAATTCCTCAGAAATATACTAGAGATCAGATATATGTCTGTGGATTTTATGGTTATGAAATAGGAAGAAGAAGAGGAAAAAGAAAGGTGAGGAAACGAAATGCCATTGTTATCGGTGGCGGTGTATCTTTGTCCATAAAACCAAACCCAAACGACAATTTAAATATGATATATCATGCTCGTTTGGATCGTAAATATTATCTATTTTTAGCTACCGCAGTAAATTCATAACAAAACTGAATTGTAGCTTAAAAATATTAGTAATTTAATTATAGAAATTGTTTTATTTGTATAAGCAAACAAAGAGTTGCGAGTTTGTTTTGCAATATATTTTTAACTGGCTAAATTTATATAGAGGAAGTTGATTAATAACTTTTATATACATTTTTATTTGTTATATACTTTTGATAATAATTGTAAATAAGATATAATTATACCATTCTTCCGGCTGTAACCGTTTTAAAGCTTGCCTGATAAACCTTATAAAATCTTAATTAGTTTCTTGTTATGTTTATTAATTTATCAGAGTAATTATTCCTGCTATTTCTCTTTTTCCCTCCTGATTTATCCCTTGTTATGCCAAAAAGTATCTTTGGAATTCCTTTGGCATCTCATCTCCGTCGCCATCTCATCTCATCGCTGGGCACCTTCGGCAGATAGGTTTTTAACAAGGTGCGATAAACAAGGAATTAATGCCCTGGCACGATGACAGCCCCGCACAGTGAGCGCCGGAATTAAATTCCACATAGCGCTCGGCGGGCGCCTGCTCCACCGATTCTCTCGATAAAAAAAACGCAAAGGCTGATGCTGCTGGCTGGGAAAAAGGGTTCCCTCTTGGTGGGGGAACAATTCATAATTGTCATTTATTTATTGCTCAGATATTGCGCCCTTGATTTTACGGGCGCTTATTAAAATGAATTTTTCAACACACACACATACACACGAATGTTGGGGATACCGGCATCTGATAAGGCCATTTGATCGAAAGCTTCGATATGTGAGTGTGTGCTATCGCTCCCTTGCCCTTGCCACCTCTTTCTCCCTTTGGCGTGGGTTTTTATTACAACTGAGCGCCACCCGCTGCGCAGGCGTGTAACTTTTTTTTACGATGCTGTTTTCGCCGTTCGCTTTGAACCGTTGTCCTTCGGGGTCTTCTCTGCTGTGTTCACCTTTTGTCTTTTGTCTAGAGCGGGTAACCACCCGCTCTCTGTGTAGCTATAGGATCTGTTGTTTTCACATGAGATACTGCGAAAAATTATGAAGTGAGTTTCATAAAAAAAATCTTTAAAATAATAATTATGTATAGTAGGAAAACCAAATATCAGACAATTTGAAATCTTAAACTTATTTTCAATTGTATATTTTTCTACCAGGCTTAAATTTAAATAATATTTAATTTCTTCTTATTTATCTAGTATGTTAACACTGTACGCCTTTCCTTCTCTCAGTGTAGACTATTGCAATTTGTTCTCTCCTCCCACTGTTCACACCATTAAGAGATGGCCCAACGAGAAGCTGTTTTGTTCTCTCCTGGCATTCAAATTAATAGGCAGCCCGAGAGCGTAAGCATCTATGATTAATGAAGCGCGACTATCGCAGCATTAATGCTGTCAATATATCACAATGTGAGCAACACACACATCGGCTAACCGATTACCGAGCCCCGATCGCAAAAGGTGCCATTGTTGTTGGCATTATCCATAATCCAATACCCCCGATGGGATCGCGTGTGCGCATCGTGGACATCGCGTGAGTAATCAGCGGCATGAGGGTAATGATGATCTCCACTGCCGCCTGAAGGATCCTGCCACCATTAAAAAAATAAAATAAATTAAAATAAAGGAAGAAAAATAAAGTCAATGCCAACTGCTTGACTCACTCTGGACACTCTGCAACATGTTGCTCGGTTCATGCAACATCCGCCGCGTTGTCCAACTCAAACCTGTTGTTCTGTTTTATCGCATGCGAGAGGACGATGGACAGGGGGTGAAAACCACCCCCAAGGAGAGCGAGCTACTTGTGTGACCAGCTTTGGGAATGCCTTAAGGTCTCGGAAAAAGCTTACAACTTTTTTTTTTTAATTCATGTTTTCAAATTGGTAATTAATATTTTTATTAATTAAAGTACGGTTTCTTTTAAGATGAAATGAAATGAAATGAATTCAAATTTATAGTTTTGCAAATATCTTAATATATTCTTGAAACTGCAATTACAGCCTTTTATGCCTTTCAAAAGGTCACTCTATTTAACAAATATTAACGGCAAAAATGTTTACTGGTCAACTGAAAAAGCCACCCCCAAAATAATCTGCAAATCCCTCATTTCTTTAAACACCGAAGAGTAAGCCTGAGAAAGTGAAAATATAGCATGCTATTTTTTGGCAAAGACCGTTAGTTTTCGCTCTTTTCTTGTTTCCGCATAAAACTGGAAAGAGCGTAAGGCTTTTCTCTTATATATTTCTTCTTTAGCAGTGGACAGCGCTGCCAACGTCGCTGCCCGAAGCTCCTGTTGCAATCAACTCGCTCTCATTGCGCTTGTTGTTGTTTTAAGTTCTTCCTCTTGGGCAGTTTCTTCCTCTTTCTACTCTTCTTCCTCTGCTTCTTCTTGTTATTAGCCTCAAGTGGTGGGCCTCTCATTGGAGCTGCTCAAAACTGGCCGGTCTCCAGAGTCTCCCGAGCATATTTGTTTCAATAAGAAAAGCCAATGCTCTGCTTCGGCCGGCAGAGACGGAGGCAGCAGCAGCGGCGGCGACAGCGACTGAGAAGTATATCGGAATTGTCGGCCAGTTTCGCATCGCATTTTGTTGGGTTCGCAACAACAAAACATAACAAACCGCAGAGTCGCGAATCGGAATCAAACACCGAAAAACTAACAAATCGAACTCGAGTTTTGACTAAATTAAACAATAACAAATAAGCCATAAAAACAACGCCTTCCCAAAAACCAAACTAATGCCATTTAAAAAGTCATTAAACAAGGAAATGTGAAGTTAATTATGCAAATGCAAACCATAAATAACACAAGTTTAGTGCGTGTGAGCTTAAACACTATTGTTGACCACCCTTTGTGCATAGTTTATGTTTTTCTTTCTCCCTTTTTACTATGATTTTTTGGTGGAGAAACACCACCTCGTTTGCGGTGAAATGTGGAAGAAAAACGTTTTCCGCCGCGTTCATTTGAGCCTTTTAAGCCGTTTAGCCAAAGGATCTGCCGGCAAGTCTGCAGGAATAGACGAAAACGAACCCCTTTTTGGCTTAGCTTTCAAGGACTTAAAGTATGGCTTTTCGCTTTTCAGCTTAATGGGGGATGGTCAAGTGATTCATAAATAGGTGGAAAAGTTATGGGCACAGTAAAGACCGAATAGAAACGAAAGCAATAGTAAGCTTATAAAAGTTATGAATTAATAGATTAACCCCTACAAGAATTAAAAACTAAATATGGGGATTAAGAAGGCATAAAGCTTTGTTTTCGGAAAATATTAAAGAATTTGAAAAGAAATGAAATTTTTCTTAATTACTAACTTTTTTATAAACATCTCATTTTCTGTTACCCACTTAATAAAATAAATTAAATATCCCTTAAATCCTTTAATGCTCCAATGAACAAGTTCATTTCCCGTTCATCAGCTTCCTTGATCACCGTTCATTTTCCCAATATTGCAGAATCTCTCCAGTCTCCAATCTAAAAGTTGATTCTCCTCTCAAAATCCTGCTTACTCTTTCGCAGGACACACACGTGTTGTTGGCCCTTCGGCCTTCTCTTAGACGTCCTTACTTTCTCTCTGCGCAGTCTCTGGCTTTCGCTCCTGTCGCTCTGCAAGTCTCTCGGCTTCTCACATTCTCTCTGCGAAAGTCTCACCGTCATTAAAGCGCAGCTCGCAACGGCTGCTTGCTGCTTGTTCTTCCACGCGTTTTTGACACTTGTGACATTTTTGACACACAAATCAATTGTTACGTGAATTTTCAGCGCTGCAGCAGCAGAGGCAGCAGCGACCAGCGACATCGGGTAAAACGCTCCGAAAGAAATCTGAATAGATTTAACAAAATAACAACCAAATAAAATCTCAATAATAATGCAAGAATTTTTTTTAACTCAAGCGGAACAATTCATTTATTGTTAACCGGAAAACGTGATATTTTCGTGTCATAAGCCGCAATCGTTGCCTACTTTCGTGCGCTGCGCGTGTGTGACATAATTTGCCGAGAACTTTAATTTTAAGGATTTCCTCAGAGAACAGCAGAGCCTGGCTATCGTGACCTCAGAGTGCATAACACACACCAAACCACACCACGCCAGGGCACAGCGAAAACACACACAGAGCCCCTTTTTGGGGGCCTTTCTTTCTGCTGCAAATCGATTTCTGTTTCCGGCATTTTTCACGTGGCTGCTGCTGTCCCCCCTTCACTGAGAAAAATTATCAAAAATTCTGTGTGAAATTAAGGACAAAAAGCTTAAATATGATCATTCTTTAGAAAAAAAAAACTTATTTTTAGGATTTGATTTAGGGCTTTAAAAAACATAGCAGCTTGCTTTTTTTTATGTAGAAAAAAATTCATTAAATAAATTTAAAATAAAAAGAATTAAACTAAATTTGGCTACAGAAAACGCATTTCTTGTTTTTATTCTAAAACCTTTTGTTATAGCTTAGATTCATTTTTCCCAGTGCCTCTTTCGTATGTTTCGTGCAGTTTTGGCATTTTGCTGCCATTTCCCGCTGTTGTTGCCGCCTAACGATTTTTCCCGCAAACAACACGGCAAAACTGAACTGAAACGTGTCAGAAGCCAGAGCCACGAGCCAGAGCCGTAGCCAAAACCCAGGCTAAAGCCAAAACGTCGGAAAGCCAGAGAAACGAGAGAACATTAACGTTAAGGTGGCAGAATGTACGGCCGTAAATCGGCAATCGTAAACAGTTTTCGGATTGCGGGGCCTGGCCGCCGCCAGCTGAAAGTAACAGTCAAGTCAGCCTGGTTTGTCGGAATCGTTTTTGATTTCCTGCCTCTGGCCTGTGTTCCGTATATTCGTACGTTTCCCATTCCCCGTGTGTGTGTGCTCTGCTTCTGCTTCTGCCTCAGTCCATTTTCCATTTACCATTTCCCTTTTCGGGGGTTTTCCTCTGTGCCTGTGCCTCGGTCTCGGTTTCGGTTTCAATTTCAGTTCAGTCAGTCAGCTGCTGCTTTTCACGTGGCACGTGTCGTATGAGTAATATATATATAAATATCTTTTTTTGGGCTTCACTTTCTCGCCTGCAGTTGCCTCTCTCTCTCTCTCACACACACACACACACACACACACAGTATCCAGAATTATGAAAAATGCTTGAAGGAGCAGTAAAAATAACAATAATCAAAGACTGTTCAATTGATATCAACCTAACACGCTAATTACACAAAAAGTGCTTAAGTAAATCTATCGCAATCGCAAAGTGTTCAAAATTCTAAACAAAAATAATAATCAATATAAAAAAGAGAAATATATAAACCTAAAGACACTGAAAAATTGGCCATCGATTCACCACGATAATCGCATTCTAAATGTTCGACTGGATTGAATTTAACAAAGAAGCGTAGACGAAATACGAATGCAAATTAGATGCAAAATAAATGGGTAAAATGAGGTCAAGTAAATACGATGTAAGTATGAGATTTTATGTTGTATAGTGTGTAAGAGATAGGCACGTTTTTTTAATCAAAAATAAATAAATTGGTTTGATATTTAACAAATAAATTAAGTCCAATAATTATGCTTAATTGGGAATATTCAGGTTATTGTTATTGATATTTTCATAAACTTTATAGAACAACTTTTTTAAATCTATTATGTTTTCCCAAGTCAGACCATTTTTCATGACATGTAAATTTTTTTTTTGTCTAGAAAATATAAGTAATATTTCCAAAATATATACGAATAATTGTTTCGTTACATTTTGTTTAATTTAAATTAAATTAAATTATTTTGTCGCCAATAAAATATTATTAGCATTTATATAAAAGCAAGAATACAATTATCCGGACTTTTAAATCGTATTTTTCTCACGAATATATACTAAAAATATTAACTGAAATACAACCAATATAAGTTCCCATAATAAATCCTTTAAAAAACCATTCCCTACCTTAATTACTTTAGTGTATTGAATTCCCCAGAATCTACTTTCACTAACCCCCTTGTAATTGGCCATCAATCTTGGCCATTGGTCCAGGGAACCCGAACCCAATTGAAGGTTATGCCATCTCCCCCACAGACTGCCCCCATCCAGGTGGGGAACGAACCAAACGAACAACAAATTTACATAATCACTTAACTCATGGCCCACATTTTAGGCGATTATCGGGCCAAGACAACGAGAAACAAAGCCCCAGCCAGACGCCGTTCGGCACATAAATTAAGTGCAAAAACGGAAAACGGACGAGCTGTCTGCCCTTAATCTTGAATTACAAATCGAGTGCAATTATCTGACGGCTGCAATGAGTCTTTGGAGCAGCTCCCCATTCTCAATGCCCATTCCCCTTGGGGGCCACTCGGCAATTTGTTTTCACACTTTACGATTTGCATGGCCAGGCGGATCGGTGTTTTCGATAAGCGACGACAAGGAGGTTTCTTGGGAGACTCTTGGCTTCCTTTTGGCCTAAACCCAGGCTTTGGCTTTGGCTTAGTTTCTTGACCAGAAGCAGGCCAGAATGAGGCTAAAATAGTCTCTAGGCATGCTGCTCTCGCTACTGTGTATGCCTCTTTAAATTTCCTATTTAATTGATTTGTCAACACAAATGTCTGTCGCGGCTTCCTGGGCAACTAAGCCGCTTATTGGCCGGAGACCTGGCCTAAACACACAAGTTATGCCGGCATAAATTGCTGACTTTAGACTGGCAAAAAAAAAAAAAACGAAAGTCGAGTGCTGCCTGGCCGAGGGCCAGGTCTCAAAACGAGACTTCAAAGGCGCATCCGGCGCATTGCTAACTGCAATCATCAATCAAAATGTATATAAAATCGTTGGAAGTTCCCCTCTTCCTTGGCCTAAAAGTTGCCAACTCATCACTGCAAATGCTCCCTGGACTCGAATCGGATTTTAAAAAGGGAATCCAGAGCTTCCCTCTGTGTGGGCGCTGGCTATGTGCTTGGACTCTTGATTCTCAATGGGCTGCACTCTTGAAAAGGGGTTTGGGGCTGGGAAAAGGGCCAGGGAGTGAGGATTGGCACCCTGGAATGGGGTCTTCATAATATTTGGACCTTCTTTGATTTTGATTAATGAGATTGAAGTATATTAAAGGAGAATTATGCTTCGAAAACATAAAAAGTTGGGGAAGTCTTTAAAGATAGTTTAATTAGTTTTTTTAAGGGGAGAACCTTTAAAAGCAGCTCGCACAATTTTAAGTCATAATTGCAGCCTTATTTTAGGCATAAAAGTATCTGACCTAAGTCTTATTATTTATTTAAACAAATATAAAATAAAAATATAAATATTTCCCTATAAAAATATAAATATTTTCTTGTCTTCTTCCACTGTAACTTCACCATTGTCTGCTGACACTTGGCGACATTCTTGTATTCCTGTATTTTTAGGTAGCGCCAGAGCGGTCTTTCCTGAATCTGAATTATGTTGTCAATTCCCCCCTGGGCTCTTTGTTTTTTATTGGTTTTTTTACCCCAGCTCCCTTGTGGCTTCAGCTTTGGCTTTGTCTTTTGACTTTCTGGCTTTCTGCAAAATGCGAACACGCGCCCCAAAAGCACGTGGGCGGAAAATATCTGCCGCCGTTTGCGTCTCTTATTTTATTCGGTTTTTATTTTATTTTATTTTGTTGAATTTTTTGTGCGGGCAGCTCCATCTGTGCCGGCGCTTATTAATTGTGTGCGAATGTTTGCACAATTTGTCAATATTATCGCACAAAACATGACCATTGGCAGGCGCCCCCGCGGCTCCTCGACCACGCCTCTTGTGGCCCCTTTTAACATCTTGTTCAGCTACCAAAAAGAGTTTGCCTAAGTGATTTGGGATTTATGAATTCACTCGATTTTTGCCTGAATATGTAATGGGATGTGGCGGTCTGAGGTTTGCCACCTAAATTTATATGCAGTGGCGGAAATAATAAGGGGTACTTTGGGGTTTAAATTTAGTTTGATTTTTAATTGATTTTATTTAAATCGGATTGAAATTGATGTTTGATTGTTACTAGAGCATTTTTAAGTATAGTTTCAGGTATACATTTTAATTAAAAAATAATTGTCTTATTAAAAGTATCTTGTAGATAAAATATATTTTTATATATTATATTGTATAAGTTTGTATTATTTTAATATTACCAAAATCCCAATCAATCATATTTTCTTTCCCTGTATGTATATATCTCTCTGTCCCTGTCTATCTATATCTATATCTCGGTCTCTGGGGCCCGAGGGGCTTGACTATTTGCTAATTCCCCGCACCTAGCCTCCGCTCCACCGCCCTCGCGTCTGGCAATATGCTTTACGACTTTATAATGCCCCGTTAATTGGGTCAACCAGGCCGTAAGGGGGAGGAGTCCGAGTCGACGCATGTTTCAAATGTTTTGATAAACGCGTTGTGGCATTGCCTCCTGACAACGCTCATACATATTAATGCCAAGCCAAGAGACTTGGCCAACCTGGTAGCCAACTGGGTGTTGTTACAAACTGGGCTAAAAGGCCCACGAATAAAGTTGCATGGAAATGGGAACGGGAGCTGGACGTCTTGCATTGAGTGGGAGTCTTTGGAGCCTTGATTGGTGGCTTCTGTCAGGATCTGTGGGATCAGTAATTTAATTTCCTCAAGAAACAGGAAATGGAATCAAGGGAAATAAGTTCCGCTGACAAAGAAAAATGGGGAAATATGATTTTTAAACAAATTTAATAACAAAGTAACGTAATTTTAAAGGTAAATCCATAAGCGTCTCTTAAAAAATGTCGTAAACCAATTTCCTCTTACCTAGCGCAATTTGACGATATTTTGAAGCGATTTGTGGTTAATTTCCAAATTAAGTGTCTCATGTAAGGGGGCGTCACCTCTGCTGGGTACTCCTCCGACTTAATAGAAAGCGAAAACTCGACAATTTTCCACAACTACCGCAACGGCTGCTAAGCCGCGAAAGTAAATAATCCAATTATCGCACACATGCGCGCCCATAGCATAAATAAAATCATTTGATAAGACAAGCCATAGGAGACCGAAGATCGAGGCACTGAAGAGCGAAGACTGTAGACTGGAGACTGAAGACTGAAACTGAAGACTAGAGAGACTGCAGAGACTGAAGAGACTGTAGTGAAGACCCGTAGTTAGGCGGGGAAATTGCATAAACATGTTTGGTAGCCGCTCGCCACTGAGGAAGTAAGTCAGTCAGATGAGAGTCGACTTTGCATTTGAAATACGCTGCATTAATATGCCGATAAATATTTTGCCGCCATCGTGCGACTCTCTTCGGATCTCCGACTCTATATAGCTTTGGCCAACAACTCAATTAGATGGCCATAGCCCGAGGGGAGCGCTGCTGCTGAAATTAAATGGCATAAAATATTTCCACGAATGATCATCAGCCGATCCTGATTACAATCGTGATCATCATGGGCAGACTTTGTGCAACTTTGTCGTCTGTGGAGGGAAGTACCCTGGTATTTGAGGGGGTTTTTTAAAGGGGTATATTGGGCCGGTGGCAAATAATAGAAAATCTTAATGAATGAAATATTTCTATAGTATTATAATTTTAATCAGAAACTGGCAAGGCTGTGTTTTTTTTCTTAATTATAAATATTTATTAATATTTCTTTTTTATGAATATTTAACTGGGTAATCTTAAAGTCGAGTCTCTCTGAAGTGTTTACCACCTGTGTTTCCGCTCTTGTGGGGGGTTCATAGACTTTTATTCTTTATAAAATTTTCCCTGAGTACTTTCAAGTCGAATCCATTGAATTTTTAACTCCTTTTACCCTGCTCCTCTCCCCTCAGCTCCCATGTGCATTGTGTCAATGTCAGCAATGTCTGTCCATCTTCAACTCCAAGACCATCTCCCGTTCCTCCATCTTTCCATCTGCGTCTGCGTGGCGTGTCAACAATTTGACAGACATTCATCAGCGTTCGCCACTTTGGAGCTGTGCCTGTGTCGCATACTCAATCAGGGGGACTTCAGCTCCCAGTTCCAACTCCAGCTCCCAGTTGGAGTCCCTCTGCTGGATTCCCAGTTGTCATTGGTGCGGCGTTGGCTTTGGGCTTTGTGCCGCGTGCGCATAATTGATTTTTTCGCCGGCGAATCGCTCGTTCCAAGCCACAGCAACAGCAGCTGCCTGCCTCTGCCTGTGTTCTCCCGTCATATTAATGTCAGAAAGATTGCACTTGATCATGAGTTGCGTGTTTGCCAATTTGTACAGCAGAGAAGAACGTGGGCTGCTCTCCACTCCACTCCAGAGAGAAGAATTTAGCAGAAGAATCCGCCTGGGAAAGCCGCGAGTGAAAGGAGTGAGAAATGGATGGATGACTGCACTTGTCTCTGGTTCGGTGTGGGCGTTATTTCAACACCATGGGAAAATGTGTTCACAAAGCACTCTCTCTGTCTCTCTGGCATCTCTTTATAATATATACACCGACTTTTGTCTGGCAGGGAAATACCTTAATGATATCGCTAAATATAAACACCGTATTGGCAATATTTATCGATTAAATACCATAAAATTCCAGGTGGTAGTCTAGACAATCCACTAAAAATAAAACGTGCGTCAAGTATTTTATCGGTCGCGATCACATGTCCCCGTTGTGTGTCGCTTTGCATTCCACTGGGCATTACTGACCTAAGCTACCCAAATAATTAATGGGTGTGAATCAGTTAACGTGACACGGGCAATATAATATTTAAAGGGTTAAGAGCAATAAATATTAATGAGTTGGATGGGTTTAGTGGTAGAAAAGGGTGGGATTGTTGAGGGAGGGTTTGGTTCTTTGGTTCTATTTCAAAAAATATTTCTATTCATTCAATGACCCAAATTTACCTATAAAATCCTACCTCCCCATAAAATTTCTTCCCTATCCGCAAACATCTCAATAAAATCTACTTATAAATTCACCTTTAATTGTCGCAACTTTCCTACCCTATGATTTGCCTCCCTTCGACATTTAATTAAAAGCCCTGTGTAAATGCTAGCTCCACAACCGTTCAACAACTTCCTCGCCAAAGCACTCTCGATGTTATTGTTATTGTTCTTCCCGAAGCTCAATTGCCATTTAATTACTTCATTTAACATCGACAACAGCACTCCCATTGAGGATTGCACATGTTGAATGCAATTACTGGCCAAGCATTTAGACGCCAATAATTATTCGATATTCATAATGCAGTCGGACAACAACAAGTTTGCCAGACACTAAAAGATTATAGTAGGGTTTGAGGATATAGAAAAGGGGGAATTTGAAGGGGGATTTGGTTGTGGGTTTGCTATTGTCAAGAGGGAGACACCCCCACAGCACTCATTGCATTGACATTGAATTGCATCTGTTCGAATCCCCCTCAGCAAAGTGCCAACAGACGTTAAGATGTGATTGCTCCTTCACCATTTATCGTTCGAGGGGGGTTATAGCCCCCCTTATCGGAAGTGCTATGGCTCAAGTTGTTGTTTTTTTGCTGTGGCTCTTAGCGCTCTGGGTCTTTATTAGATGACAATTCGAAAGATGATGATGTTAATGATGCTGATGGGTCTTGAATTGAATGAAAATGGGATTTGTTTTTGTGATTTTTCTAGCTAAGAGGATAAAGATGGAAGGGAACTGCTTTCTAAGGGTTTTGATAGTGTTGAAATGAAACTAAGTGATGGGTTAAGATAACAAACCTTATCTTCTTTACCTTATAGTTCTAATTTTATTCTTTAATCCCCTCTTAAATCACTTTAAATATATCTCTCAACACCTTGAGTCATACCTATCTAGGCCCCATTCTCCCTCGACACTTGCCAAACGGGTTTGAGCCCCGTTCCCAGCCATTAACCCGTTGATGTAATCTATCCAAGGTGCCACATATTATTCAATTCAATTGCACTCTTGCATAAATCTCCAGCCAGCACCCAGTCCCCTGGCAATTCATCAACTCCAGCTGAGGGTTGTCATTATGTCAAGTTCGTTGGGCAATCCACTAAACTAGAATCGTAATCAGAGTTCCCAAAGCATGATACTACCAATTTACCACAACTTAGTAGTTGGTGGCTCATAAAAATGGCAATCACATTTGCATTGCCTGCTCTCGGACATCATACTGCGCATTTTCAATTTGAATTCGCCTCGATCGTTGCCCGATACTATATATACTGTTCGATATGAGTAGTATTGGTATTTGTTTGTTGAAAAAGGGCTTAGCTTAATCCAACAGATCGAATAGATAACACGCAATTTCCCCCGGAAATCTGTGTACCAATGACAGGGCCTAACTATTTATAGGTCTTCGGTATGAGGTCTTCAAGTGGTGTGCTTAGATTTCCAGAACTCCTTGAGTCTGCTTTTGGAATTCAATTGGAACTGTTTTTCCTTTCGAGTGGCGGAACTACCCAGGGTGGAAAGTTCAAAAAGATATGGTTGTGGTCATGGTTAGGTGGGGTTTGTAGGGTTTCTGAAGGGTTGGGGTTTTTAATCAGAGTTTTAAAATACAGAGATGGGAGGATAAAGGTTCATTTTGTAGTGGAATATAATATCGATAATGGTTTTTCTGAAGCTTAAGTTTAAGGTAGTCTTTAGAGAATACTAAAATATGATATATAAAATACCTGTCACCTCCCTAACTATCATTAATCTCTTCAATCTTAACTGTCCTCGATTTATGTTACCATTTATCCTGTTACCTTTATGATTGATTAGCCTAAAAGCCGCTTAAAAGGCACCTTAAACATTAGCAAATGGCTTCTAGAACTTCCTTCCTAAGGTGGTCTAAACTGGTTTAGGAGCATATCTTTCACTACCACACCCATGACACAGCCAAGTTAATTAAAAGCTTTCAGCGCGGTCTTTTGACATTCGCCGCTAATGTCGCGCCTCTCAAATGGTGCTCCCGTTGATAGTGTTTGCCGAGGTTGTCCTTGTGCGTGGACTGGACTTTTTCTACAATTAATTCAGGCAACACGGTTCTGGAACAATTAAGAAATTCTTGCCGGCTGCTCAATAATTTTTATCACATACATTTTTTATCGCAAATATCACAACTTCATCAGCAATCAATGCGGTCGCAGCAGCAGCAACTGCAACACGGGGCGGGCAGGCAGACAATTAGCCATAAAATTAGCTGCAAGTTGGCTCAAGGAATGCGCCATGTCGATGGCCAAGGCGCTCGGCGGTGGCAAATTGAAAACAATTTTAGATATTTGCATATAAATGCAACCTGAGACGCTGAGACGGTGGCAATAGCAACATCAGCAGCAGCTGCCATGTTGACCACCTCTCGAATGTTGCCAGTAAATGTTGCTGGCCCACAGTGGTAAACACACAAAAATAAAGTTAAAGTCTATATTCACAATAACTTTAGATTTTATATCTAAGTTGCTTAAGTTACAAGTTTATTGAAGAAAATTGTAAAGAGTGGCTTATGATTAAGAATGGTTTATAAATTCTTTCAAATTTTAATGACATTCTAAAAACATATATCAACTTCCTGCCCACTTACCCCACGGTGCAAGGCCATAAAGTTTATCGGAATTGCATTTGCCATATAGTTATAAAGAAATGGAATATAAAAAAGTGGTGTGGTCAGTGCTAAACAGATAAAGTTAGCCCGGCTCTCCGATAGGCAAAGGCCTTTATCAGCCCAAGAATATCAATATTTATATAGTCCGAACGGAATTGGCAACACTTTTAAGGTAGCCGCCTCAAAAGATTGCCACACGTGGTCTGGTCGCTCGGTTTATTGACATGAGCATATTATAACAAATAAAAATAAAAGAAAAACGAACACTTGCGAATGCTGTTAAGAAATATTTCCAACAAAAGTTCAAACTACATTTCACGCCTAATTTCATCTGACAACAACAGCAGCCAAGTTGGGGGAATATTTTTACACATTTTCTGCGCTCTCTGTGGTGGCTGGCTGCTGTGTTAATTTGAGACATAATTGCAAGCTTGCCAGGATGAAAGAGGGGTTAAGGAGAGGGAGTACCAACATCCAGAGGCGTAGCGGCAAAGGGGGACGGCTGCGCCGACTGGTTATGACAGCAATGACAGCTGCGGCAGCGTCGGCATTTGAATAATTTGCAATTAAACGCTCCACGCGGCTCAGCAATTAAGCGAGGAGTCACGGGAATGGGGCAGGGGTGGAGCGGAAACACTGAGAGATATTTCAAGGGATGGGAGAATATAAGAAGGAAGAAAAAGAGAAAGGTAAGCAGACTTTGTAGGGGTTTAAAGGGGTCTAAGATAATTATGTTCCCCTTTTAGGTTGAAATGTTTGTCTACTTTTTATTTTTATTTTTTACTGCGTTAATTTTTCCAATTTAATTACTAATAATTTTCCCCAGTGCCTTCGGGGGAGTGAGAAAAAATTGCAAACATTTCCCCCCGTGGCCACAAGCGCCACACGACGTATGCGTAATATTTGAATCTGTTTTTGTGGCTAACTTTTGAACGGGTTTATCTGGTAGATAGGTAGTCCAGGCAGGACGGGAGTCCGAGTCCGAGTCCAAGTCCCCCAGATCGTTCTCAGAACGAACGTTTTCAAAGTGTCCACGTCCATCAGCTGTCCGTCCGCAGCTGCTGAAAGTTGATGGCCCGCGATGAAGACAGCGGACCGGTCAAAACCAACACCCAACTGTGTTTCCAATTAAACGCCGCTTAGCCAAACAACGCGGCCAACAACCCAAACAACGCAAACAACCCAAACGTCAGGCGCAACTTTCAGTTTGCTTTACGGTTAGCCAGCATTCAGCAGTTGCACTGAACTTGAATCTTTATGTGGCAGACAGCGCCAAGATCAGATCCCATGGATACCACAGAAACAGATACAGATACATTTACGGATACAGCTCAGATACCGATACTAAAACAGATTCAGCTTCAGATTCAGATCAGCGTTCGAAAAAAGTGTGATATACTCGGACAGTCTGACTAATTGATGGCCAGCTGATTGATTGATTGATGGACTGGCGATTGATTTATGGGCATTCGTGGGGGGTTTGAGTTAGATTTCACAGCGAAGTGCAGTCTATAAGTGTTGAAATGGTGTTCAAAAATGTCTTGAGATTTTATTTATTGCCTAAAACAATAATATATACTCCAAGGAAGTTGATCAAGGAAGTATTATAATTTGATTAAAAATATAAATTAAATAAATTTTATTTCGAGCTTAAAAGACTCAAAAAACTCTCATTAGTTTTATCTATTTATTTTGTTAACTCGAACCCATCGGTTTTTGTTTTTTTTTTTACGCTCAAAAATTGATCCGTTAAAAATGCTCATTAACTGCTTAATCAAGCCTCACTAACGAGTGACCTTAATTACAATAGTAAACTTTTAAAAAATATATAAAAATTAGTTGGCTAAACACATCCAAGCCAGCACTTGCCAATGGAAATGCTTTTGCTAGTCTCAATCATACTGCTCTTCTGTCAAACCTACAGTGAGTAATCCAACCAAGATATGTCTTCCCCATAAAAGACACTTTACCTATAAAAGATACATTCTATTTCTTGTAAATACCTGCAAAAAAACCCACCAAGCCCTGCGCAGCAAGTTTACCAATGTCAGTGTAGAGTGCAGCTATGAATTCTGCTCCAGCACACGCGGCTGGCTCACAGCCCGAGGTGAGGTCAGCCTGGATATCCACCTGAATCGCACCTTGAGGAATGGCTTGCGTACAACCATCACCTTGATGCAGCTGGTGCAGACTGGCAGGGATACTAGCTACCAGAAGACCCTGTTCAGCTACGACATGGACACCTGCAAGACGCTGCGGGAGCTGCTCCAGGCCAGCCTGATGAAGGTCTGGCTGAGGAACGTCTTCAAGTATGGCAACCTAGCGGATCGCTGTCCCATCCAGCCAGTGCGTAGACCACATTAATCTTTTGCTAGAGAGTCTGGGTCACAGTTTCCTGTATTCCTAGGCGGACTACGAAGTGCGAAACTTTCAGCTGGAGAACCACAGCATTCCGGCGTACCTGCCGCCGGGCTCCTATCGGTTGCACGACACAAATTACTATGGAAGGCCCAAGGGCAAGCAGCGGCGACTGGTGGCCACCTTCGTATTGGATATAAAGTTCTATTAAATGGAAATGGAAAATGGGAAAAATTTTACCAATGAAAATGCCAATTCGAGGAGGGGCTCAAGTGGGTCAATGGAGGCTCAAGTTGCAAGGTTGCACTTGGCTTTGGTTTTTTTTATTTTCAATCTAAAACTTCTCAAGGAGGCTCAAAGACAGGGGGATTTCCCAGCGAAATTGGCTGGGAAAAGTTAAGTTATCTCAAGGTCTTTTGGTTTTCCTGCCTCCAACATGGACAGGGTCTTTAGCTAATTGCATAATAAATTCAGGTGAATTTATGTGGCGACTCCTGTCCCAGTGCTGTCCTTGCTCATTTGCGGTGTCAAAAAGTCGCTCAATCTCAATGATTTACTTTCGCAATGCTCCACATAATATTGTCTTGTCATAATTGTGAATTGTGTGTGTGTGTGCCGTGGGTGTTCGGGTTTGTGGTTTCAATTATCGGGCTACAAAGCTGGGTGGGGGAAGTACTAGCACTCGAAAATGTATATCAATAAATAAGTGGGGCCTTCAAGGGACTTCCCCGGCCAAGTTTAAGTTGTGAAAGTTTAACAAAAAATTTAACTAGTTGCGGAGATTAGTTAAATTTAAGGAGAGTAAATAAATCTTAAGGCGTTAAATAGTAAATAAAATGTGAAAGATATTTTTCCAACTAAATTTAGCTCTGTCAAAATTTGAACTTTCTAGAAAAGCCCAGTTGAAGTTATAGAGGTACTTAAATCTTTTAGATTTTACCTGAAACATTTAAGTTAGTCTTAAAAACTAGTATTTATATTTAAATAGTTATAATTTTGACAAGAAATGTAACTATTTATATAGTTCAATTACTACGATTTTGCAAGGTTGCTACCTGACACATATAAGTTAGTTTATAAAATAGGTAAATATTTTAAAACACTTAAAATTTTGACTAGAAATATAACATAATAAATTTAAAATAATGTATGACAGACAATAATAAGATTTAACTAATGTAAGTTTCAAATAAATTTATTATAATAATAAAATTTTTTATTAAACTAAAGCCACTAAAATTAACAATATTATTTGTATAGATTGCCCATAACTTATTATTAATAAGTTATTTCCTTAAGACAGTTTTAAACCTTTTATAAGGCACTTAAATAATTAAATGTCGATTATTTGGAATTCAATTTTATTCATTTATAATTTTAAGCATTTAAATATTTAAATTCATTTGTATTAGGCTTTTAATAAATGTATTATAAATTTATTTCCTCTTATTAAGCACTTTCTATTACCCTGTTTTTGCAGGTTACCACAGCTTACGGTCTATGCCAAGATTATTTACCTCCTGATGGTGAGTACAACCAACACTTTTCCCTTATTATTTAGTCGAAGTAAAACCCCAGTTGAGCTCATCGAAATTAATCATACGCACTGTTGGCTGGCTTAGTCAGCCAGGAGTCCTTCACTTTGTCTGGCCGTGACTCTGGGGCGGAAGTTCATCACACTCAGTGCGTTCGGCCCTGGTAGTGCAACAGTTTATTTTTTTTTTTATTTTTGATAATCGCATTTTAGATATTTGCACCGACGACGGGAAGACAAATATTGAGGCTCGAGTGCCCTTGGTGGCGAGTGTATCGACGCGTGCGCAAATATTCGATAATAATATCAAATGTTGTATCACGGTTATATCATCCACAAACCTGGAGAGCCAAGCCCCGCAGACCCACACCCAGGTTCCAAAACTATGCCAAATATTTTATCAGCCAAAGGGAAATGCCCTGAAAATCATCATCATCATCATTGATTTGTCTGGCGTTATCAGGCAAATATTTGTTGGGGAGAACAAAAATGAAAATAATAATAAACGGGAAACTACAATGGAAATGGCGGGTAAATAATTATAAAAATGCCGAACAAGCGAGCGCGCTAATTAAATTATACTGTTTCTCCGATTCTTACACGTTTCTCCCACTGCCAGCCGCCAGCCTGCCATTATTTTTTACACTTTTAATTTATTTGGCAATCAATTTTGAAGTATGGCCCGCGGGGCCGAGAAGTTGGCGGGATGTCGACATCGATGTCGGATGTTAATGTGCCGAAATAAATAACTGAAATATCTGGCATTCCAGTGGGGGACGACGCGACATCCGTTTGCCCCACCTGGACTTTCGCCTGTAACGAGTGTAGGTATTTACCTGTTTGTTCTAAACGAACAACAACATTTTATGCGAATAATTTTGGCATGAGTGGGCCCGAGTTGATTGAATTGTTCGCTGCCTCGAGTATTTTTTATTGAGCTCATCCAAGCACATAAAAACTGCTCCTCATGCCCTAGGCATCTGAGAAATCTCGGGCTTTCCGACTGAACCTCTTCATTTACTCGAGTACGCAAATAGTGACCCGGCGAGATGTGTGATTATTTTTGGCAATATTCGTTATTCGAAAAATTCCACTTGCACTCAATGAGGATGTGAAGATGAGGGCCAAAGAGAAGTGTTAAAAATTGTGGTTTTTATTTGTTTTTAAACAAATTTTTGTGCTTATGTTTGGGTATAAATATAGATGGTCTTTAGGGTTTCACAAGGAATATATTGGTTTACTATTCAAATTAAATTTAATTTAATTTTATAAATTTCAAAACTTAGCTAGTATATAATGACTATGAAGCCTCCTTACTTTGTTCGTCTAAATTATCTTTAAGAGTCTTTCTTCGCTTTTCTTATTTATTTCTTAGCCAAAACTTTTCACTTTCCCTTTATCTATTTATTTATTAACAATTAAAACTTGTCTACTTACTGAATGCGGTTATTAAAATTCAACTTCACTTATGGCTATAACTTTGAATATTAATCAAAATTTGATGAGCCAACGTCACCGACTCCTCTGATTCACTGCACTCGCAATACTTCAAAGTGTCCGGGAACGAAGCCTCCTTTATATCCACAGCTGGAATGAATGGATGGGTCCGGGAATTTAATATATCTAATGCAGGCAGAGTGCCTTGCCAGGGTTAATATATATTTACAGACGACGCAAATCGGCAATGAACGTGTGCCGAGCAAATAAATGAGCAATCAAGGGCCAAATTAGCGGCGCTTTTTATGATGGCTTAGCATTGGGGCTTTTGATAGCGTCGATTTTGATTGGCGCCACGATTTGGAGCAATTGTGGTGAGGATAGGTGACTTGCACTACCCAAAAGATATCTATATGCTATATATACCTGTAAGCCCAAAAGGAAAACTCTAGTATCTGTGACGAAATCAAATCAAAACGACATGAAATTCGTAATGTTAAATATGGTACACCTTTTATGGGTATTTCCAGGGAACTTCCAATATAATCTTATCGGGAGATGTCTTAAATGGCGTCTTTTTGAGCCAGACAAAATAGCGCAGAAGCTTCTCAATGAAATCCAGATAACATGGGATTTATCTGGCACGTATTTG
Organism: Drosophila ogumai; assembly: GCA_018904815.1. NCBI lineage: Eukaryota > Metazoa > Arthropoda > Insecta > Diptera > Drosophilidae > Drosophila > Drosophila ogumai. The sequence goes on along the minus strand of JAEIIJ010017504.1, from coordinate 12,350 downwards.
AAGTTAAAATTTCCATTGAGAGAAGCTATTTGTTGAGAAGATATTTTTTTTAGGGTTTTTAAAACAAATATCTTACATTTCTCTAGGTTTTTATACGCATTTGTAAAAGGAAAACCTCTGAAATTTTGGCTTCAGGCTTCATATAATCTCAATGAAGTTTTAAAACAAATATATAAAAATAATTAAACAGTTTTTAAATAAATAGAATAAAATAATACCTTAAATAAATTTAAATAAAATTCTTATTTTCTGTGGCCAAGAAGTTGCCAAGAGAGGCCTGGTTTATGACACAAATTAATGATAACCACCAACACCATTATTCTTTGCCAGTTGGGTTTCTGGTTTTATTAGTAAGTTTAAACGTTGTTTTTTGGTATATTATTATTGGGCGCTGTTTCGCCTTTCTCTCGCCTCTCGGTGCGTGTCGCGGCTGCTCCTCCGCTTATCAGGAAATTATTTCAAAACGTTAATTGAATTGTCAATAGATGGGGAAGGCAGAGAACTGCTTTTTTTTGGTGGTGTCTGGGTAAGAGCTGCTCTGATAGCGCAGACCGCAAGACATAGAGGCGTATATATATACTTCTTGGTATTGCCTCTATAAATACCAAGAGCCAAGTGTAGGTAAGTCGGTCTCTAATTGCATTTACCAGATAAGAGAGCTCTCCTCTCCTCTTTGGAAATCCATTGGCAAGGCCACTCCATGGAATATATATCCAAGCTACGACGCCGAGGAACTTGTTATTGTTATTATTATTATTCTCGATATCGTCTCGATCGGTTTTGTGCCATTCCGGTGATTATCTTGATCGGCATTGTTTTGGTCAACAGCGGAAAGTTTTTGTCGCGTTTTAGAAACGTGCTCGACCGATAGGAGAGCTGGGCGAAAAAAACGTGTTTTCCGCAATCACTATGAGTTTGGCATTGATAAATCGGGGCTACCTCAAGAATTTCAAGGAAGAGAACGTCGGGCTTGAATGATAGTTTGGGGGAATCCCCCAAGACTAGAAAGCATATTCGGTGCAGGTCAAAGCGACATTCCTCAACTGAAATAGTAATTAACTAAGCTGGCTAAGTGTGGGTGATATATCGCTTATTTTTATTTACTCCATATTTGTATTTACTATTTTTTCATAAGTCATAAGGCTGCTATTGGGACTGGGAAACCCCCTTGTCTCAAAGTTAGCTCAAAGGTCACATAGCCAAGTTCAAGATTCTTTGAATAAATTAAAGCTTAAAGCCTGTTTGTGTATTACTAGCTCAGTGACCTCTATTTAAATTATTCTAAGCCTATTTTACCTTGACTAAACACCGAGTTTCCTTATTAAATATAATGTGTTATAATATTATATTTATTATTATTATTATATTTATTATTAATAATAGTTATAAAAAATAAATAAATTCGTTATATTTTCTTTATTAAATACAATATATTCCCCCCAAACCTGATGCCAAACTGCAGATAAATCCCAAAAATCAAGCATCGAACTGCCAATCTTGTGGCTCCACAAGGCTGACCCGACTAAAACCCACAGACAGCTCGTGTGAGATACGAAAAAAGTGGACAAGGGGCCAGAGTTATCTGGACATAATTTGATATGATATGAACATGATATGATCCCGCCAGCCAAGTCGTAAATTAAGTTTTTTGGTTTTCGGGACAATGCCAGTCTTGATTTTGATTTATGCGCCGCAGCAGAAACATATTCGATGGTGGAATCGATTCGGTTCTTCGGCCTTAAAAGGCTTTTGCTGTAAAATGCTTTTCCGACTTTCACGCCACGATTTCCGGTTGCCAAAGTGGAGTTTCATCCTTGTCTCTACTCTTTCTTCTTCTCTCTTTGTTGACTTTGCTAATGCATCGACAAATACTGCACATTTTCCATGGGATAAAACGTTCCGATGAAGTCTGGGTATAAGTTTACCAATTCATATCCTCGGGGTCTCGTATTCCGCTCCATTACTCCCCGATTTGCTGTTAAAACAATCGCTGCTCTGGCCTATCCTTTTGCTATCATATCTCTGAAAATGTTATAAAAATATCGCCCAGTAATTTGCCAATCGCACACCTTATATAAATTTAATTCCGTCGCACTTGGCCAGACGACGACATGTGCTTCGAGCTCACAGCTCTTATCGATTGTCGAGGGGGAATATCATCATCTGAAGCAGGGCCAAAACAGGCAGCAGTCTAGCTGAGGGCCAAGATGCTTAAGCCCCAGACTAATAATATATTTAGTAAGCCCAGGCAATTAGGCTCCCGACCAATTAAAATAAATGGCAACTTAAGATGGGACCTTTTTACTGCGCAGATGTTTTCGCGCGGCTATTACTCTGAATAACAAATTGGTCTGGCGAATATTTGCCTTAAATTTTTTTATGTAAATATTATTGTCGCACGCGAAATTGATGGGGCACAGTGGGGCCAAGATAGTGATTGTGGGTGGAGAAAGGTGCTCCCCCTGTAAGGCGCAAAACGATATAATTTATACATTAATAAATGCTGCACAAACATTGGATTTATCAATTGCTTCGCGAATGTCAGTTAGGAATGTTATCAATAGGCACTGGCAGAAATAGGGGCGGTGAAGTTATGTATGCTAATATTTTTCAGGGTCCTTCAGATATCTTGAATGTTTTTAAACCTTTAAAAAATTGTGTAAAATTATACAAGACAATTATTGTTGTAGCGAATTTCGGATTGTTTTTCAAGATGTAAAATTTTGAATCCTTTCCTACTTAAAAAATCTTTGAAAATCTTAAAACTCTGTTAAAATTGCCTAAGGGAATTTATAAAGTATTTTATATTGCAGAATGTATATATATTTTTTTATAGCATAAATATTTATGCTACTTGAAAAGTATTTAAAATCTCTTAACATTTTTGATTCATGGAAACCTCTTTGAAAAGTGTCTAAAGGCAGAATTTTAGGTACTTATGTTTTTTTTCGCTGTGTTTTCTATTGGCAAGTGTTTTTAGGATAACCACCCACCCACACCCACTGGCCGCTTCACTCCCCATCCCCTCCCCCCCCCGATAGCAGGCAGACGAAGCGCAAAGCAATCTTATCGGCCTGCTCTTATTGATTAATATAAAGATACTGACAGGCCAAACGAGGGAAGGCTAACGCGAAGACCCAACTTACCTTTGCCTTACCTTTGCTTTACCTTATTTTTTCCCACCTGCCTGAATGGCTGGATGGCGCTTGCCAGGTGACATATAGAGCAAACAGAGAGACACAATTATTTTTCCATATTATTGTTATTTGTTATAGTAAATAGTAAATCGCAGATATGGCGGCATGCCGAGCTCCTTTCGGACTGTCCTATCTGACACGCATTTCTCCGCCTCGATAAAGCGATGTCGGGGCATTGAGTGACGGCCGTGCACTGAGCGAAATTCCTAGGGCTTGCCTTAGCCTCTCTGCTATTTGCGCACTTAGATAAGCACCTTTTTGGCAGCCCATCGAAGGTGATAATCGATTGGCTTTCAGGTGCTGTTTTATTTTATTTTTTGTGTTTGCTGGTGGCAGAGTAGGAAGCTTTGTCTTTTGGCCCACGCGGGGTTTTATGGCGCGGAATTATCGCAGAAACTGAAATATAATGGCTCCTGTACAATAAACGGGGGTTATCGGTAATTATTTATGATAAATAAAGGTAAAGGAATTTGTATTTTGAAAGCGATTTGTAAGTGGCCAGGAATGTATTGCCATTTTCGCTATTAAATGTGAGGTATACTTCTTGGAAATTGATAGCAATTATAGGTTATATTAAATTATTTTATTTAATTTTAAATAAACTATATATATATAAAAAAATAGAGCTTTAGCGTTATCTTTAGCCTAAAAATGCCTAAAACCATGTACTTAAAATTGATAAAAATAATAAACCCATCCAAAACCCCACTTAAACTTCCCTTCCCAATGCAAATCCTCCCCCTTTTAGGTCACCCATAAATGGAAAATAATGCAATAATTCTTAATATGATGATGACTTTTCAGAGTCTACCACCCACGATCGCTTTCACCCAACGCTTGACAGCTCTCTGAGACACACCCACCTGTCAGGGCAATAGCTTATGTCAACTGCAGGTGACCCACTTGGAGATCCCTCACTCCGAGGCACTTTCTTACACAAAAGCCCCACAGGAATCGAGACATTTTGGGGTCCAAAGAACTCTCCCTTTCTCGACCCGCTTTTATCAGAAACCAAACTTCCGTTCAGTGTAGCCCCTCCCCCAAGAGAATCTTTTTTTATAGAACAATCTGAAAGGGAGAGGGAGTTGAGCGCCAGGCGGTCTTTTTTTTTTTTTGTGGCTGAGATTGTACGATTGTGTTGACAACAAGCTGGTTTATGATGATGATTTCTGCCATGTGCCATATACAGGCGTTATACTTACCACGATTCCCTGTCTGTTTTCGACTGAAAATGTGCCATAAAGACACAAGACTATATTTGAGCTGCATAATTACCACATTTACTGGCTGCCCCGCTGTTGTTTATTTCCTGTAACATGCAAGGCCTAGAACCCTCCTCGACATCATCGTTGTCTGAAGACAAATATCGGCGGAGCTTATACATTGACCGTGTTCCGCTATTGCAAAACGCATTGGTCTTATCAGAGTGGGGCAAAAGAACCCAAAAGGCTCTCGGAATCTACCACCTACTCTGCCATTATGTTATTTGTCTATCTACAGAAACACCAGACCGGAGGAAGTTCTTTTGTAGACTTAGTGACTCAAGGTAAAGTCACTTTCCCTGGGTTTTCCAGGCCAAAAAAAGTTTGTTTCCAAGGGCTAGCTTTATTTTTTGGCAATTTAATTAGGGCAAAATAATTAACATTCCAGTGAACAAAAAAAAATTGAGAAATAGAGAATTTACATTGACTTAACTTTTAATTTCTGGCTTTCAAGGGGTAATTCTAGGTCTAGAAGGAAAATTATTCTATATCCGCTTAGAAACAGTCTGAAAAATTATGAAATTTAATAAATAAAAATACATTTTCTTTGATTTTGAAATACCTTTGCATTTCTCAAGCCAACAAAAAAATTCCCCGATCATCGTTACTGTCGCAATGCCACGAGAATCAAATCAATTAGTGCGCTTGTCAAATAACTTGTTGTATTTTGGATTAACAACTGAAGCAACATTTTCGGCGCTATCGATAAAACGATAAAAGGCTACGAGCGGAAGCCTTGCCACACGCCAAACGATAACCGCCCCGATGGCTGACTCAACTGCACTTAAAAGAACCTTGACCTTGTGACGTTTAAGGACTTTTCCAGATCCTTTAAACAAGCAGTTTCCTTAAGTATTTATGGTTACTAAGCCCCAACTTTCGACCACTGTTTAACATATGGCAACTGATATAATTTTCAATTCTATTTTCGTTTATTTCCACCAAAGGGGAAGGCATTAAAAACCCATCGGTTTGGGTTAACCTTAATCCAGCTGCTGGTCAGGGCTATTTTAGTGACTTGGTTGCTAAAAAGAAGACCCAAATGTTCGAATGTCTTTCGTTATCTGCCTTTGACTTAGGTCAGTCACACTTGGTAATGTCTGGCAATAGTAGTTCAGTACAGTTGCGTGCAAATTAGCTAATACTTACAGGGACTGTGATTCCAAAGCTCAATTAAAATTCCTAAGCGATAATTGTGAAGTGAAGTACCAGCATTCCAGATCACCCACTCCACTTCTCCCACTCGATCGCACATTTTGCAGTGCCAAATTCCGTTATCGATGGGCCCCAGGGGAACGACCTTAGTCAGAAGTCTTGGGTCTTTGGTCTTCAGTCTTCAGTCTGTCGCCTTGTTTATGCAAGTTCCTGCCGCCAGCAGACTTTGGCCAAAAATATTTTAGCCATGACTAGGCCAGGGCGTGGAATGCCAACTGCTATCTGCTATCAGCTATCTGCGCCGCTTCCGCGTCAGTCGTTTTGATCAAAGACAGCAAACCCTTTTCGGCTTTATCATACCCTGAACGAGGGTATTATATTAAATTAATATAGTTATAAATTAAAGAAAAAGATTAAAAATAGTCAAAGGTTTTTTTTTACCGGAGAAAGACTTTCAATTGACAAAAGTAGGCTATGTTTTTTATGATCTGATATTTTTATGGCGCTATCCTGGACCAAAAGTTTTGTTTTTTATATGTATTAAAATCTCTTTAAATATTTTATAAAAATTACAAGACTTTCAAGGGTATTTCCCATTCGATTTCTCCATGTAAAACCCTCTCCTTTCTGGCATTTTTTACACTTTTTGCGTTGTAAACCGAAACCGCTGCGATCTGAGGGCCCGACACTCGAGTGCTCTGGGTGCTGATGTTACGTCTGATTCGGAGCTGATAAAATGCCAGGGCGCTTTATTGTATTTGACTTGATTTGTTTGGCATTGTCTTGGGTCTATCTAATTGCTGTCTAGGCGGTGCGAGAACAGAATTCTGGGAATTGTTCGATGGCCAAATACTAGAGGCGACAAGTGTGTAGGATTACTGTCCGCCACTGGGCGACTCTACTGGCGACTTCTCTGGCGACTCTGGTGATTTGGTTTCAATTGAGATTGAGTTTCGGTGACTCCTTTTACCCGCAATTATGTTTTCCTTTAATTTAAGGATTTTAAAAGCTATAGAAACTAGGAATTTTTTGTAGGAATTCGGTTTACTTAATAAGCAACCTTTAAGCTACCAAGTCTACGCCAAGTCTCAGTCAAATCTGTTGGAAATTAAGTCAAGAGGCCTGACTGAGTATATCCGTGTGGAGTACAGCGAGGAGGATGCCTGATTTTTCTCATACACTCAATGAATATATTAATTGAAATTTATTTATCTATCTAACTAACTATTTCAGTTTTTATCTAAATAAAAATTACATATTTACAAAAAAAATTAGATTTACAACAAAATAAGATAACAGATTACCTAAATATAATTAAAACTTTATTAACAATCGCTTCTCAACTTAATCCCTTATCCGATCTTATCGGTGGGCCCTCCCTGAAGTTGTATCTTCCTCCTTCCTGAAAGGCAAACAGGATTAAGAGATAATGAAACTGCACTTTCCGAAAAAGCTGTCAAAAGCCCCGCTTCAGACTCATTAAAAATCCATTAAACTCGATAAAACCAGCCTGGAAAAAAGAGATGGAGAGAGTCGGGGGCTCACCCAGAGAAAGAGACAGAGAGCGGAATAAGCATTTCTTAATAAGCTTTACACAAAATGTGGAGCACTTGGTGACAGTTCCCCTCGAGTTTAATTTTGTTTTTTTTTTTCCCCCAAAAGGGTTAAGCCCGAAAAAATATAAAAATAAAATAAATGTCGAAAGTGGAGGGCCGCCGGCCACTTAAAAGCTCATTTTGTGAGTGCATTTCGGTGTTGCATATGCAAATAAATCATTCCGTTTCGTGCTGCTCATGAGATATGCAAAAAAAACACAACAAAACGAGAAGATATATATATATATATCGATGGGTAAATGAGCTTCTCTTAAATCGTTTAAGACTACAAACGAGCCAAAACGAACGCCGATCACGAGCACTTTATGGTTAAGCATTTATAATAAATTATATCGTTACGGCAACGGATTATAATCCACGAATTAGGGAATATGTGTTGGTAGTATATTTATCCAATTCCGGTTGGAACTACGGTTAGTTTGGAATTGCTGGAATTTTTATAAGTGAGTTAACCATTTATTTTTAAGACACGAGGCGGAACTTCACGAGGGTTTACCTCACTCAGGTCAAGTTAGCATGTGATATTTATTTATCTTTGCATTGGAATGCTATTATTTATCGCTTAAAATTCATAAATAAATAAATAAATGATCGATCATGAATGCTTTTTAAATTAGTAAGAGTCCAAATGTTAAATAATTTGGGTAATAGGATAATACTTGTTATTATATTATTTTTTGAAAATTGACTATAAATAAAATTAAATGAATTCCTCTATAAATAAATATAAAACCTTTAAAAATTATTAGTAATATTTTACTAATGACTCACAGCCAACACCCATACTCCCTGCTTGTACAAACACAGCTAGCCAGCTATAATGAGTGTGAAAGCCAGTGCAAGCAGGGCTTTAGAGAACCATAAAACGTATTTACCAGATACAAATACCAGATACAGTTGCAGTTGCAGTTGCCACGCCGCCGGGTTGAATGACACATTTATCAGGCAATCGATAAGGAGAGCCGCCGATCATCGATCCGCTACAAAGTAGTCCGCCCTGCCGGGATATAGTTATCAACGGCATAGCTCCCGATACAAAGCGGCTTCACAACTTTGTTTGAACCCGAAAAAAATACAACAAAAATGGCATTAAATTCACTTTCAGACTGCCTGCCGTGCTTTTTATGCCCCCAAGTCTCGGAGTCTCTTCCAGCTGGAGCGCAGAATTTATGCGGGGCCATTAAAGAATGTCCATAAAACCCTGCTCGCTGCTCCGCTTAATTAAAATGCCACGTAACATGCCTTTAACCCCAAAGGATTGTGCACAGGGTTTCGGTTTTGGGTTGCAAATTGCAGCAGGCTGGCACTGGCACTAGCCTATATTTATGGCGAAATCGGCATCCTTTTTCAGGCAGCGCCTAATGAGATTTTCCACAAAAGCAAAAATCATAATTTCCACGCGCAACGAAGCGCAACAAATTGGCCAAGCAAAAGGGGCGTGGCATTTGCCACAGTTTCGCCGCACCCACCAGGCTTTAAGCGAAGTGGAACCTCAAGAGAGAATGAGAGGAAAAACTAGTATTTCCCAGGAAAATCATTTCTAATTCTGCTAAAATTTTTACTTTTATATTTACCCCATATTTGACCTTGACCGCGTCTCCAAGTGTTGATTAACCATCACTATCTGACGCCCAGAGATTTTCCCATCCGCTGGGGCTTTCGATGACAAGAAAATCGTTCACTCTCACTTTTCACTTCAGTTTTCGTGGGGGTTGAGTGACAATTTTGAGTCTTAGATTAAGTGGACTTTGAAGAAAGACAACAAATTTATGGCTTCTGCTCCTTGGAAATGTGGAATTTAAAAGTGACGCTTTCAAATCGCAAAATAAGTGATATTTCTTCCAAGGAATTTCCGTGTTCATCCTCTAAATATATATTTGTTTGCCATAAATGGAATTTGATTTATCATCGTTGCAATTGGAATTTCATTAAATTCTATATCAGAAATATAAATCTTATCGTTGCCACCACAAAAACAATGGAAGAAGTCACTCCCCTGGTTAGATTTTTGCTAATAATAACTTGACCAGTGAACACTGAATCTGTTTTATGACGGGAAGCGAGTGCCCGATTAGGAAATCAATCCTCGATTATAATAATTTGAGTCCAGCAGTGGTTTATCTGTACAGTTTCCTGCGGCCAATTTGGTAAATATCAATTATCCGCCACGTTGTACCGCCTGCGTTTGAGGTCTTATGCAATCCTACCTCCAGCGAGGCGTAAGTAATGAATGCAATTCAATACCTGCCGAAATGGCTCATTAAAATCTGAAATTTTCTGCATATTAAACCGGCCACGAGATATCCAAGAGTATCTGTATCTGTATTTCTGGCTGCGGCCTGGTGTCCCGCGTATCAGTTTCACCCCAGCAGGACATGGCTGCACCCCAGGAGCTGGGATGTGGCTGGTGTCTTGAACCCTTTCGTCGTCCTCGTCGTTGTCGTCGCAAAAGGCAACATAATTCGCTTCCGTTTGCCAAGCCAAAAACAACAAGAAAAGAGCAAGACGCTGAGGCATAAGGATAAAGGCACTGAAAAAAAATTATTATTAATATTTGAAACTTGAAAGAAATATTTGAAGGTATATAAAATAATAATAAATACTTATTCAGCATGTAAAAATATTTTGTTTAATATAATAAACGTTTTAAAGCGTAATTTTTCAAAAATATATATATTTAAAATAATAATAAATAATATTTCAGCAAGTAAAAATATTTTATTTAATTTTTGAACATTTTTTAGGTGAGTTAAAGCAGCTTTAATGCCTAAAAAAGTCTGCTTAAAATCAAGAAATCTTAATCTTTAGCTTGGCTACTTTTCTTTCAGTGCCTCCAGGAGTAGCCGCAAGGGTTGCCAGCCCTTCGACAGCTTCCTTTCTGCGGTTCCCCCTCGCTTCCTTCTGCCATTTGTGTGTCAGTTGCCAGTTTCGCGTCCTCCTTCCGCTTCCGTCTTACTTGCGACGCGACCCGCAGCGACCCCATAAATCCGCTCAGTGTTTGTCTTAGATCTTCCCACTCCCCCTCCCGCTTACCCTGCTAGGAGGTTTTTCCTTTAGTCGCCAGTTATCCTACACATATTTATTTTCCTTTTAAATGTGTTTTTTCTTCTTTTTTGATTTTTTTATTGCATCGCTGAGGCAGTTCAATGAACGCATTTGCCGGCGCCATTTGCCAAGTCATCCCGGCCAGCCCCCGACATATTGCCCATATAAATCGCATATACAGCTTATATATTATGTATATATGTATATAGCATGTCAGCACCCCTTCTTGGCACGTTGTTTTTCTTAAATTTCAAATATCCCCAACATATTACATTCTCATACTCGTCGTTTTGGGAGACACGCAAACATTTTGGCGCACATTTCCGCAGGAAAGGAAAGCGGCAGCCGAAATGCCAAAGGGCCAGCAGTGGACCGACCAGGTGGGTCAGGTGGGTGGTGGTGGTGGTGGTGGTGGGGTGACCTTTTGCAGCAATGTTCTTGCCGTTTGACATGCAACTTGGGGCGCAGCTAAGGGAGAGAGCCATGGCTAGACTTATTATGCCAAAAAGGGGGGGGAGACTTGACTGCCTTTTTTTGAAAGAAGTTACAGTGGCTAGAATAAAAATTAAATTTATTTAATATATATTAATATTTGATATATATTTATAGATTTAATTTTAAAGATAAAATTAAACTAAGATATTTAGCTTTTACAGAAAGGCTTACTTTGACTATGACAAATATTTTAGAAATAAATATTCATACAGCTTTTCTAGAGCATGACTTTCAGGAAGTTTTTTAGGGGAAAAAAATATTAAAATTATATTAAAATAATATTAAATAACGATAATCATTAATAAATCCCATTTTTAGCCCACTGTGCACCCCTCTTTTCCCCCTTTCCCACATACTAATCCATTATGTTATTACATTTACTACAATAACCAAATTACAGGTCTATGGCGGGGGCCACTTCCGTTCTATTGATTACATTTGCATTTTGATTAACAAATGATTCGACCCCTGCACCACCCCCAGAGTCGAGTGGATAACTCACTCTTCCCAGCTCGTGGAGAACACATAGCAAGTGTTTAGATTTGCTTTAATCACTTTTATTACTTGTCAAACATGAATAGCCCGCAGGCCACGTTTTCCGTGTGTGCACCGTGTGTGTGGGCTGAATATTTTGTTGGCTTTGCGGTTTTTTGTTTACATGTTTGGTAACAAACGGCAAGTACGAGTGTAAATTTCAGTGGTCTTTTGGCCTTTGCGGTCGAAACGCACACAAAAATTCGATATGGCTGGACGACACGTGCCTCGACACTGAAACCAAGGAAACCGCAAGATCCTGTCCAGATATTATTGTCTAGTCGTAAACCAATCGGGAAGGGAATCAATTAGAGCTCATTAGCCTGGCCCAAAAGCCGAATCGAAAATAGTAGGCAACTCTCCGGCGATAAGGTGGAGCTGTCCCCGGGCTTCTAATATACGATCCGATAGCAAAGTCCGCCGTTATAGAAAGGCGGATGCCACTGGAGACGATCTGATATAGCCGGGTGTCATGGAATCTTTGTGCCGCTAAAGGAATTTCGCCTCGATTTATTTACGATTTATTTTGATTTTGCTATTCGGGACAATCTTTATGAGGTTTCCGCGGAGTCGAAAAGGGGATTGTAAATCACCGACAGCTGTGGCGCTCTAATGCCCGATTCGCACGTCATCCTGGCAAAGGGAGGGGGGAATATACTATATATGTATATGTTGGGGGACTGATTTGCCCCAGTCGTCCCCAATTGACTGATAAGCTTCAGGTACTTTTAAATATTTGCCTGGTCATCTTGGACATTTGAAAGGGAATCACTGAATTGCATTATTTTTTTGAGGTGAAAATTGGTTTGTTTTGTGAAAGAAATATTTTTTGTATTATTGTTTAAGGATTTTCTTATTAATGGGGTTATAAAGGGTTTTTTGTAGACTTCTTATTCTTTAATAATTTATTAATAACATGTGGCAGTTTAGAAGCGCAATAAGATAAATATTTCATATCTATTCAGAGTTGAAAAGGGCTTTCTTTGAACTTTTAGTGGTACATTTACACAATTAAATTATTTAAATTATTTATTCAATCAGTGTGG
>JAEIIJ010017503.1:0-11283 GCA_018904815.1 Drosophila ogumai | reverse complement strand
AAAATTGGAAACTTAGCAGAAGTGCTTTCGGATGCAACAGCTGACTTTGCAGCTCTGTTGCTAACATATGCTGTTAAATATTAACATTTTGAGTATGAGGCATAACAGTTCGATGTTTTGTTAATACAATCCCACTAATTTTTTTAAAATTAAAACACTTTTAAAAAATGATTAAATGCCACATAAAGTGGTCAAAAACCCCATAGTGCTGTGGTCTGCTGTTATCCGTTTCACCGAATGTCAAAGGACGATTTGGATTGAACAAAATCAATAAATAAACCAGCCCGAGAACGCACTCAACGAACTATTTAATGCAGAGCATACTTTCGGGCAGGGGAGAGCAATTTTCTTTAATGCCACCCAAAACCATTTCCAATCCCACGTCTACAGCAGCCCCCTGATAATAATGTATCCAGCGCCGGTTCGGGGCTCGTCGAACGCACAAAATAAATGAAAACATAAACCCGACTAACCAAAAAACTGATTACTACATGCCTCCCTCTCTTTCTCTCTGTCTCTCTCTCTCCCTCTCTTTGTGCTCCAACAGGCAACCATGCTGGGAACAATGGCGATAACAATCAAACGCCCGTGCGTAATCCGCCCGGAGCATTCCACAATTCTGCAGGCTCACTGGCGCAGCATAATCTACTTGCTAAAATAATGCGCGGCATTAAAACGCAATCATTTGGGATTTTCAAACGTTTATCGAGCGCTCTGCCGACTCTGCCGGCGGCGCAGCACTCGCTCTGGCTGTCGACGTTATCGCTGGCATCGCCGGGTCGGTGGCGTATGAGTAATACGGAGGACCGGCCCAATTCACCGGAGACCGTTGTCAACAGCGATAGCACCGCGCTGGCTGGATGCTGGGAGAGCAGAAGTTATAGCGGCGGCAACAATATCACCACCAGGCCGCCATTGTGGGCGCGGCCATCGCGCATATTTCACATTGCTCATACGCCGTGTGGCGCGTCAACGCAGCATTCGCAATGCCAACGCCTATGCGACCGCCAGTGGCAATGGCTGTGGAAGTGGCAGCGGCAGTGGCAGTGGCAATGGCCAATGCTCATTTGCATAGTAATATTGGCTGGCTGTTTTGTTCGGTTGCTGCCAATGCCGCTGCATTTTATCGGCCGCCACATCGCCCCATTTTCTATTAGCACAACGCACAGGCATCATTTAATGTGCACATTTTGGGCCACTCGTGGTAATAAGGTTGTCGCAAAATACACCGCACTGAGCGGAGTCCCGCCAAACCCACTCCCAGAACCCCGCGTTCAAAAGTTTTCAAGATGAAATCAAATAATTGCAAAGGCAGAAAGGAACTCATTTGGGGCACAAGAGCAGCTTGGAAAATAGAATCAAACCGTGGCCAGACGGAGCAGGAGCAGGACAAGGACGAAAACTGCTACGAAGGCACAGAAAAATCAGTCTGGACAACTGCAGCAGCGAGTATACATACAAACACACACGGACACATAGTATTAGGGATAGATATGTTTATATTAGAGCGTAAAATGAAAATCGTGCTAAAAAAAAAGCTGGTAAAGAACGCCAGTTGATTGCGAGCAGCCAAGAGCATAAAGTCGAATCGATATGGGTAAGGAATAGTCGGAACAACACTCGTAGCTATCAATATCAAAATAAACAAACAGAGCATATGAAATATACCATGTAGGTACCTACAATTTTACAAAATTGACTTTACCTTTAAGATACCCTAGTAAAATATTAATTTCTAAACCTTATTTTGACTCTGATGAGCCAGTTTAACTCGTTTCTAAACTTTCCAACCCCCTGTTTTCCAGATCAATTGTAGGAAAGAGACGCAATTTTGTTAAAGCAAACATGTGTCCGCCATAATAGATCCAATTAAGTGGAAATAAATTGATTATGGCCTAAAAAAATATAACATAACTATGGAGCGAAGCGGAAAAAACGGTTAATCAAATTTGCATTTAGATGAAAGTATTTACGCATACCCATACCTAGCGAATTTACATAGTAAATTTAGCAGAAATTTAAAATAAGAACTGAGAATGGTAAAAAGTGTAAACCACAAAATGGCAAAGCAAAAAGTGTTAAATTAACTTATTTATTGGATGTATAAAGAACCCCCCTCAGCATAATTGATATAGGCACAAAGCAAATTAAACTGTTTACGAAATTATCATTAATTTAATTACATCTTTATGTCATTTTATTAGTTTAGTCTCTAATTTAATTTACAAAAAACCATAACAAAAAAAATATCTGATTTCTTCTGTTCATTTCTTCATGACTATTGATTTTTCGTTCCCTTGGTTGATATTCGGAATTCGAGTCTACGTTTAAATGTAAATATTTATGAAATATAATCGTTAACGAGTATTAAATAAATATTATGAATCTACGCTGTAAATATGACAGAAAACTCTTTGTATAAACTGTGACAACTTTGAGTAATGCCTAAGCCTAATGGAGAAGCAAGAATTAAATGAAAGTTATCCAAGCTCTAATATATTTTTCATTTGTAAATAATTGCCACACATTATAAAAGTTAAAAATAATGTTGAAATGTTACTTGATTAAAATATGTATATCTTTACATGTAGGGAACCAAAAACAATCGGCAAATGGAGGAAATCGAATTGCTGTTGATATGTAATGAGAACTATTTATTTAAGCCTACGTAAGAAGCTCGGACGAGTAAAGCATTAAATATATATACACATACCTAGTCATACCATACATACTCGTACGCAACATGTATTGAGCTCTATATATGTGAATAAGTGGGGCATATCGATGTGACATATTTGTATGTAATGTACGCAAAAGTTTACAGCAAAAATAAAACAACAAAAAACGACACTCAGCCCAGAGTAATTCTTTTTCAGGGACGAACCGAGGAGGCCAACTATTGTTCAGTGGCAACGAAAATAACCAGCTTCCGGACGCGGGGCAATTATGCAATTTTCCGCAAGAAACCAAGCTGAAGAATGAAATAAAATGTAGAGAGAGGGGGACACTACGAGTTGCGCGATACATTAATATTTTTATATACCTTCTTATTGCCCATAGTTTTCAGGTACCACTGGCCTGTCCTGGAATCGCACCTAGTTGCCCACATATTCAGGAGCTTAAAAAACGACAAGAAAAATAAAGATAAAAACAGGAGCCCGGCCACAAACGAGAACAAAAAAAAAAGAATAAATGCGTGCACAAGCACAGACTTTACGAAAAACCAGGCCAAACCTATTTTCCTCTTTTTCGGCTTTTGTTGCAGCTTGTTTATAGGAATTGTTGCAGCAGTAGATGCAACAGATCCACAGAAATTGTTGCGGTTGCCATTTTGGAATTCCTTCGTGTGGAAATGAGCGAAATTTCCAAGCAATTAGCAGTGCCATGCAGTGACTGAGGCATTGTAGTCAGTTCTACCTTGGTGTATAATAGAGAAAATAAGAAATAAAGCACAACTGTCAACATAACATTGTATAATTATATCATAATACGCATTGTAGCTGAACTGAGCTGGAGTCTGTCCTGAGTCTTATATTAGTTGGAATCTAGTTAATTAAAAACGTTTACCTTGGATCGACCATTTAACAGACTGAGGTGACAGTAAGTGCGAACGAGATCCAGAAAATAAGCTATGGTTATAGCATTATTGTGCAATGACAACCATCATATTAATCCACTTGCGAATTCTTAATTCGATTGATACTTCATAACAACTTTCCATTCGCATTTATATAATCTCTGGGGTCTGTTTATTTATTTGAACAGACAGATACATAGACGGACAACTGCACATCTGGTGATAAACTGCTCAAGGATATATATAAGACCGTAAGTATTTGGAGATGATTTCTCTTTTCTGTCGTTACATACACTCCCAGTTAGTACTAAGTATAATAACCTCTGGTTATAGGCTTGTCTGTGTCGAGAATAGGAACTAAGTATATATGCTATAATAATAAGAATATATATTTATTAATTTAGCATAACGAAAAATAAACTACAAAAATAGCTCCTATTTAAATCCATTTTTCATAAAAAATCCCTAAGAGTAAAACGGATTTCACAAGGTGAAGGTAGTCAAGTGAAAACCCATCAGGTTCGTCGCCTTGTCTCTTTTGTTTTTACACAACTTTTGCGAGTGGAACGATCCTGGGACGAATGCAAGTGGAAAATTCAATTTGTAAAGTGCATACAAGTAGCATCAGCCAAGGCTGACTGAGACCGAGGGGGAATTGTGGAGTCAGCCATATGTGTGGCTGCTCAGCGCCAAGGATATTTGTTGTTACACAAAAGCGGCAGCTAGTATTCCCCGCCGGGGGAAAGGCGCCCATTGCCACTCCGCGCCTGCCAGGAGCTGTGTACACAGGCAGCAACAATAAAGGCGACTGTGTAGTCCAAGTTGCAAGTGGCATAAACGTGAATGCGGCACCAACATTGTAATTAAATCTGCGTCAACACAAGCGTTGCGACGGAGAGATGAACAAAAATGTCCAAGGAGGACAAACGTGGACGACATTTCCTGTGCATACACATATGTATGTGTGAGTGAACTTGTGCCCCGGTGTCCTTGTTTATTCACACTTGTTGGCCCGAACAGGTGCACAATCGAGCCAGGCTCAATCAGGGCAGAGGACAGTTAAAGCAACTCAATTCGCAACCAGTTTACAACTCTGGAAATCAGAAATCTTATAGTCTTTTCCTGAAAGCTACTGTTTTTCTTTCGAGTTCCTTTAGAGTTATTAGTTCATAAGGAGTATAGGTAAAACAAGTTTGATAGTTCAAGAGGTAGTTATTCAGATTATGACTGGCAATAGAATGCAGCTAAAGTGCTCCTTTAATTCTTCGAATATACTCACGTACGAGTACACATTTCTACCATTTCGCTTTCGCATCCATCTTACTTGAGTTATGTTAATTTTCATTGGGCCCGCACGCATATTTGCGGCAATTAAGACAGGCCTGAAACGCATAAATCACGCATACGCCCCATTGAGCCCATTTCCACAGCCTGCCCAGCCGGGCGGCTGGCCTGATTTGCTTCGATTAGACAAGCGATAAATATCCAGGGCTAGTGCCGTTCGCCTCTCGAGTGTTTGATGTCATAAAAGGGTTAAACACCAGCAGTCCGCCGTCTTAGCCCTGAGTTTATTAAGCTGTAAAATATTCTGATAAAGGTCAGGCGGAGATGGGGCTGGCAATTACCGGGCCCGGTAATATGAGCGGTTAGCCAACAAGAGGATTCGGACGAGTAATGGCCGGATGGAGGGCATAACTTAACGTTCGCCAGTGTTGACGCTTACATCCTTCGGCGGCCACTTATCATAACGCTCTGGCTCCAGCTCGGGCGTCTCTGGAGCGACACGCACATGCGCCGGCAATTATGCTAAAAGCGTTGAATTTATAGTTTCCCACACTCGATGCGAGCGGGCCCGGCCTCTGAGCATTTTTAACATGGCTCAGCCTGTCCGCATTGGCCACTAAATAAATGGCTTTTAGAGCACGCGTTAATGATGTTGATTGTGGCCCAGGGAGCTGGCGGACGCCACCCACCGTCCCATCCGCGATCCTGCAACGGTTTCATGTTTAATGCTCCGGCGCCACAGAGGGGCTGCGGGCGGATAGCACGTTCCTGTTGGTCTCTGTCCGGTTTATTTTTATTATGATAGATGGTCCGGGCAACGCTATTCGGTATCTCGCCGGTGCCTGTTGTCAAAAAGGATTTAATGCCATATTTATTAGAGGTGTAGGTGTATGCATATGTATGTGTGTGCCGAAAAGGGGTGCGTCCTTTATGGCCACTGGTACATACGACAATGTCTGCTAAAAAGAATAATTAACATAAAAAGGTTTTATATTTCCGCAAATAGTTATTCATTATTTTATTTTCAACGAATACATCTTCCAATAAAATGTAAAAAAAAGGAATTAAGGCATTTACTCAAAAAAAAGGAAGTAGAGCCTTCCAGAAAGGTGGAAAAAAGAGGAATTAAAAAGGAAGCAAAAACATTTGCAGTCGAAACTCATCACTCAAAGGCTGGAGCCCAAGCCTAACTCTAAACCCCCTTTCAGTACGGCCCAGCTTGGAAAAAAAGAATCCCATAAACAATCCGGATGGGAGCGGGGATTGCACCGACCAGCAAAATGGTTTAAAACTCAATTAAAGTTTTAGCCGCAAAATAAATGCAAAAACGACGACGGCAGCGTCGACAGGAAAAAAATACACAAAAAACAATAAATAACAACGATTTGGGAATAGCCTGTAAACGATTTCTTGGATACTCTTACCATCTAGTTGAAAAAATATTTATAAAATTAATATGAGTGTAGGTAAATTGGAAAAAGAGTTCATAGTGCTTAAGTTGCTCTAAGGGTCTAAGAGTCTTTTTAGCAAAGACTTGTTGCTGTTTTTTTTTCCGAGTAGCTTTTGATAGTTCCCAATGACGCTATATAAAATAACAAAATATAAAACTAATAACATTCCCCTCTCTGTTTTGAAAATTAATGAAACATTTTATGTTTAATGGTTAATCATTAGGACAAAATTAGAAAGCCTGCAACACTGGAACTTTATTTTCCCCGTCAGAGAAACCAGCTTCGCATTCTTCCCTGGAACCCCTGCAAGTTTGGGCCATCAACGGCAGCCACACCCACCGGAATGGGCGCCCCTCCTCTCACCATGGCACTTTTGATGGCTGTAATTCAAATGAAAATTACACAAATGAATTGAATTTCCGAAAAATGCAGCAGCAGCAGCAGCAACGGCAGCGTGGAAGGAAAAACTTTGATGAGCCCTGGATCTGGTTCGGGAATGAGCGTAATGATTGTGTGGGGCTAGAGTGGTTTGAGTGCGAGTGTTTGTTTGTTTGCGATTAGTTTACGCGCCCCTGGTGCCAGAATGCCTTTGGCCGGGTCTGTGCCACGTTTGGCTCGCTTTGGACTGGAGTGCAGTTGGGTTAACGAGTTGCTGGAGAGCTTCGTGGCAAGTGAGTTTTGGCAAATTTAATGGTGCATTCCGGCCACACGCCGCCTCTGCCGCAAGAGTTTAAATTTGTTTTATTGGAGCGCGAAATCGGCTTTTGTTTTTAATGCTGTTGTGTTCGGGGCGGGGTGGGGTCATATTGTAAATTGGGCGGGAAAACCGAACGAAAACCGTACTTACCTTGAGCCGCAGGATCTGCAGTCAACACAGATACAAGCTCCTCGCACCTAATTTGAATGCAGAGATGTTATTAAAATTAGGGCTTTCAGATGGCCGAAATTCATTAAAATGAAATGTCCCGAAATGCGGCACTGTGTTAATGGCTCATTACACATGCAACTCCACCAAATGGGCGAACGGCAACGGCGGAACTTTCGCCACAATTTGCGGAACGAATGTGGCTAAAATGCGGCAAAACATTAAGTTGAATTATGCAATAAAGAATAATGCAATAATAGTTAAACGGGCACACGGCCCAAAAAGCCCCAAAGTGGGAGAAAGGGTGAGAGAGTTCTCCTCATGAATAACCTACACATCGCGTTTTATAACTGAAAGGTTATGACCTATAATTTTTTAAGCTGAATATCCTGTGAGGAAAGGAAAATTGTTATTATGTCCTTTTGAAACTTAAGCAGGAACACTCACTGTACGGTGCTATTAACACTTGCTACGTTTTTTATTTACCCCACAGAATGCACCTTCGCACTTTCCAGTCATGGAGTTTGTCCTGGTTTGAAAAAATATATAATATATATATAAGCTTATGTTTTCATAAGTTTATTTGTCTTTTAGATTGCCAGTTAATAATAAAACGCAGCAGCATCATTAAATCATTTTGAAAAATATACCTACAAAATTGTTTTATACAATACCTATCGATAGAAATATTTTATATTGTTTAAATTGTATAATCTTAAAGAGTTTATACTATGCCTTGCTAACAGTGGAAATATTCCCCCCATTGCTTTTTTGTTTCGACTTGGAAGCATACTAAAAATGCGGAAGAACTCTTTATTTATTTTGCACACCTTACATGACAATAACTTAATAAATTGCAGTATCTGAACACACACAGAGTTCCGGAATCGGGTTAAATGATAAAATGGGGCACAACATATGTATCTAGTAACGGTACTGAAAACTGGGGTCCGAACCATAGACAATGCAACCACATGGATAACCTGTAAGAGGCGTTCAACGAGAGTTAACATATAGAATCATTAGGCAACACATGACAGTTAATAAAAGACTGATCATTATTAACACACATATAGACATTTATTTGAGACACCAACAAGATAATACGTATATGGACAATCATTTACAAGACTTATGTTAATAAGAAATTCACTCGCTTGCGTTTGGTAAGTACATAATTTGCGGTATTGGAAAAATAATATCGAAACGGCTTAGTGTGTAATATTTTCTTCGACTGTAATCGTGTGGGGGATTAGGGTTTTATAGGGCCAACACCCAGTTTACTGTCTAGCCACCAAACAAGGGGAATCGGGTCCAAACTACTTGGCCAATGCTGTTTATGGCAACTGTTTAATGTAAATTTTGAGAGCATAAAGAAACACGGTTGATCAGAAATTTGGAATCATATTGCTGGGTTAACTTAGACACAGAAGTAGGAAAATTAGGTGAGATTCAGAGAGGCAAAAGGGAGAGATACCAAAAACTACCAGACTTGCCACAGCCTTAGGGGCTGACATCTGAAACGAAAGAGAGTTGATCAATTGCAAAATATAGGAAAATGCACACGTGTGGCAGATTAGTGTTCTGGTAGCTGATTGGTATTTTCTCGACTGCATTTTCAAACGGTCGGTTTGGGCCAAGGAAGTGGGCTAAATTCATATGGGATTAGGAGCATAGCCTCTAGAACAGCTCGCGGTAAATTCTTTAGTTACAGCACACAAACATTCAACAAGCTCTAGCTGTCGCTGTCGTAGCGCTCAGATGCCATCACCCAATGCACAAAATTGCAACACTTGAACTTGCCTCGCGGTTTGCACTGCAGGTGCTCTTTGATGTACTGGCAGGGGCACTGGAACTGTCCGCAGTGGCGTCCCGGCTCCAGGGGCGTCACGTCCACCAATCCCCTCAGGGCCTCCATGCCCCACCGGGATCCGTAGCGCAGGAACAGCTGCAGGCCGCGCTCCTGCGGAGATTCGGGGTAGAGCGAAGATGAGACACGGCGGAGCATACGGATATGGTGCAAATGGCATGTGCCCGGGGCACTGGGCAGGTGCGGCATTAGTGGGGTTAGTAACGTGGGTTGTTATGATAATCGGATGGCTGGGATGTGGGATGCAGGTTAGTAGAATGATTCAAGACACTTAGGCCGAGAACGGCATACTTTTCGGCTGCTGTGCAGTAATTTACATACAAACGAAAACTTGTAAATACAGTACCTTAGGAATATAACATGTAACAAGTCAAAAGAATAGCTCATACACTAACTCTGAATAAGGGAAATAAATATAATATGAATTTTGAGTGCTATCTCTGCCATTTTTGCTTCCAGAAATGAAAACGCAGTGAGTCTAAGTCATGAAAAAAATCTTGTAAATATGAATTGGGTCTAGCCCTTTTGGTACACTAGAAAAATAAACATTTCCTTTTGTATGTTCAGCAATTTAATCGGTTGACGCTAAATCCAAAAAAAAAAACAGAAACAGAAATATTTCAGGTTTACAGTTCGGTGATTAGAGCCAGCAGCCCATGCAGTTAATGCCGCAGCAGTGGCGGTGCTGCAGGCTGATCTTGATCTTGTTGCGCAACAACTCCTCCTCGTACTGACACGGGCAGATGGACGACTGCAGATGGCGGGGAGTCTCGTGGACGCCGGCCTCCTGGACGGTCCAGTCGAGACGACGGCGCAGGAAGTCCTTGCCCCAGCGCTGCAGGTAGCTCAGAAATAGCTCCTGGGCCACGGCCTAGGGAGAGCAGTTAGACATTGGATCATGAGGTGCGTGAGTGATCGAAAGAAGGGGTTTGGGTTGCGAGATGGTGATGAGCTCAACTACTGCCTAAGAACAACCCGCTCCGAAGGTAAAACCGAAAAGCAGAAAGAAAGAAGCGCCTCACCTGCTTGCGGGGCACTCGCACCGGCTGGCTGCCCTGGATCACGATGTCGTTAAGGTCAATGTCGAGCTTCGCCTCCCAGCCCGCCTTGATGGCCTCGCCGCCCGTCTGCTCGGTGTGCTCCAGAAACTCGTTGAGGAAGCTCACGCACTGCGTAGCGTCGAAGTACATGAAGCAGAGGTTGACCTTGTGGCACGAGATGCGACCCCGGTCGTCCAGCACCAGCAGGATCTTGTGCCGCACCAGCTGCCGATTCACCCGCGCCAGGCACTTCTCCAGGCCGCGCGACAGGCGCAGCTTGACCCACATGCACAGGAAGATGGCCGCCGCGTTCAGGAAGAGCCAGCCAACACCGAGGGCGAACAGAGCCACGCCCTGCAGGCCGGAGAAGAGCAGCGCCAGCAGGACGGTGAAGGCGAACAGTATCCAGCAGACCAGGATGCGCTTGTAGCAGATGTTGTACACCGTGAAGCGGTAGTCGTTCACCAGCGTCTCCATCGCGTTCACGTAATCCTCCACGGTTAGCTGGCGGGATTAAGGTGGTAATGACATGGTCGGGGGAAATAGACTGCAGGGTCGGACTCACCGTTAAGCCCTGGGCCATAAGCTCCTCGGGCACCAGCTCCGGACGGAAAATGGCAGGCGTTATCCACGGCCATTTGGTGTTGGCCGGTAGAAGGGTGACAATCACATCGCCGTTAGCTGTAGATAGCCGGAAAACAACATTTAGTAAAAGTATTTGTAATATATAAACAGCCGAGACGATTTAGCCATGTCTCAAGCCTGCAACAGGACTTTTAACAAACATTTGTCTCTCTACTTATAGTAACGCGACAAACCTACATACAAATACCACACTACTTCCTCAGCTTTGACTCCTTCTACTCTATACCATAAGTGATCGCTTCAAGTGACTAAAATTTATTAACTAAAACCATGCTCAATAAAATTCTATTAAAAATCAGATTCTTTGGCTTTTTCTTCTTCTTCTTTCGGCACGCCGAAGTTTGTATACCCTTGCAGATATTATATTATTACATTTTACCCATACTTATAATGTTTACAGTTTGACAGTTACAGTTTTACATTCACACCTTTACATTTTCTCTACATCTACCGATCGCTTCTATGGCAGCTATATGATATTATTGTCCGATTTTTATGAAATTTATACCAAAATTCTAGAATAATAAAATAAGCGTATATCTTAAAGTAGA
>JAEIIJ010017502.1:0-14355 GCA_018904815.1 Drosophila ogumai | reverse complement strand
AGGCAAATTGATATATTTAAAAATATTTATCAACCAGGAACGTGCAGTGCGGCACTCTGCAGTGCAAGGAGGGGGAGCGACAGCCGGTTAACGATGGCATCGATCAGCTGTATTCGCGGACGATAATCTCGATCAAGGGCCAGGAATTTGAATGCAAGTACGTATGGGTGTGGGTAGGGATGGGTATGGGGGTTTTGGCAGAGGCCAGACTAAAAAGAAAGTAAACACTAACACTTGAGTCTTGACAGGGCAACCAGCGGGCAGGTGGGCTCCAACAGCTACCCAGAGCACGGCCTCGTCAAGGACGGAACGCCGTGCGGCGACAACTTAATTTGTCTAAACCAAACGTGTGTCAGTCTCTTTCCCCACGTGGATCAGACCAAGTGCCCCGCAAATAAACAGGGTCAAGAGTGCTCAGAACACGGCGTAAGTTCAACTCAACTCGGCGACATGGAATGTGCCACTCGCAATGCGCCATGAACATTTGCATTTGCATTAACATGAACATTTAAATTTACATTTAACATTTTACATTTACTATTTACCATTTACCATTTAACATGTAAATGCACATACAACCCATACGCATACGCATTCGCACAATATCTCACATGGCCGCGACGCGACACATTTGCATATCCCTCTTGCAGGTCTGCACCAACACCAACCGCTGCTTCTGCGACATGGGATGGGGCGGCACCGACTGCAGCTCGGTCGTCCTGCTCACCACAGCACTGCCAACGGAAGCACTGCCCACGCCGGAGAACACCATCAAGATGGAGAAGAAAGAGAC
This sequence comes from Drosophila ogumai, assembly GCA_018904815.1. Lineage (NCBI taxonomy): Eukaryota > Metazoa > Arthropoda > Insecta > Diptera > Drosophilidae > Drosophila > Drosophila ogumai. Next base: position 13,562 of record JAEIIJ010017502.1, on the reverse strand, counting down.
CCCATATGGTAAGAGAGAATCAGAATTTGAATACACCGTCGAGGTTCGATTGTGTCGGAGATCCGGAGATCGAAGCTAAATCGATAGCGATACCTTCTTCCTACCAATTAAGTCTGACTCAGCTGAATGGCGTTGACTACTCACTCACAATTGATTAATTCGGTAGCGATTCGATCTGAAATCATTCGGTTTGCTTGCTTGTATGACAATGGTAGTCAATAATCATAACAATAATTCGAGTCTTTGGGTCGCTTTGGGGGCTATAGACACCACAAGTGATTGAGTAAACAGAATACATGATATATACCTTTTGCCTAGGATCAATCTTAGGTATCGGAACTAATGCTTCATCCATTTTTATCGCTCGATAACAATAACTTTTTCTTACGCTTTCTTGTTTTACTCAAGACAAAGTATATTACCTCAAAGGTCATCTGCTAAAATGGTTCATCAAACTTTCATATACCCTAGAAAAATCATGTCAATTTTGGATTTTATTTTTCCGTCGAGTTATGATTCTGGAATAGATATGTTTATCGATTTTTGCCTTGAAAAACCCTATAAAATTAAAATGGAATAATAAGAACAACACTTTAAATACAACCGACAACAGCTTCATTTTGTTATACACAGTTTTGAAATCAAATATTTTTATATTACTGGAATTTCTTGTATAAAAATATACAAGTTGTGGAGCACAGGTTTCCTGCCATCGCATTTCCAAGTGAGAAATGCAAAGAAAGAGTCGAAATACCTTAAGTTTGGATCATTCCCCTACAAAACTTGTAATATCAATACACTTGAGATGTACAAAGAAATTGTGTTTTGCTGTGCTGTTATTTCCTCCGAATGTTTGTTATTTTTTAAAGCAAAAAACACATCTGTATCACTCGAAATTCCAAAAGTTACTTGTCTTTAAAAAAGTAAAAACTAATTATATTTTGTGTTCTTGTTTTCGTTGCAATTTTTGTTCTTATAAAATTGTTTCCTAATTGAGGAGGGATACCTTTATTCTAAATATAATATTATACTTCGAGAATATAGATTTTTAATCAATACATAAAAAAAACACAGCGATTAATATTTTTCATAGGCAGGGATAAGCAACCAACTAAAACTTGTTTTAAATAATTAAAACATATATTTATTTATATAATACTTGTGTAAATACAAATAGAAACACTTTTTTATAACGAGTGTAGTGGTTTATCCTCTATTTTTCCACGAAATAAGCACATTTATCATATATTTAGATTTTTTATCCATTTGATTCAATGAAACAACTCGATCGAGATGTAGGAAATGTATTAATGAAAGGGCTTGGGGTAACCAAAGTTATCTTCCATTAGTTTGACCTTAGTTTTATTTCCGTTTCGTTAATCGTATATTGAAATTGATGTAAAACCGCAGTTGGTATTTGAAAAGGCAACCAAAACCTTATTGTTTAAACTGCAGTGTGTGCAATTTAGGCGCATGAAGAGTGTAAGTAAGATCTCCCAATACTTTTCAGATCCGCCAAATAATCAAGTACTTTAAGTGCAAAACATCATCAGAAATTCAAGTTAAGAGACTAAATGCTTTTTTGGCACCTATGTTATGTTGATATTGAAAGTCGCAATACGAAACACGACGCATATATAATTATATATTTTGATTGAAAATAAAACGCAACCACCATTTGCAGGCACCTCTGACAAAAATAGGATCAGCACATTAACCATGGTCATCATTTTAACAGTTATCGTCAAATGTGTCTTCATTAGTTTTGCAACACTGGCCGTTTGCTACAGGTAGAGTACCAAGCAAGTCAAGCTCCTCCTCCTATGCATTTAGCAACACTTTTACATCATCAAACATAAGTAAACACGTACTTTAAACACATCTATAGGTCAATCGATATATATTTTGTTGTACGCAGGACAAGGGATTCGTTATCGATCCGATACCGAACCAATACCGATACCGATACCGATACCGATCAATACTTCCGTTTAATCTTTAGTAGATCCTGTCTTATTATCGGTCGGTTGTAAGTGCATACAGATGTACATACGTATGTACGTATGCATGCGTACACACACACACACACACACCTACCTGTCAACATCATCATTTGATCATTTCGTTTTTCTTTGACTGTCTTTCTGCCTCTATCGCTGTGTGTAAAATATTCGTAGTGCTTATATCAGATTTAAAATTGTGCGTGCTTGTAATTTGTCGCCGTAATTCACAAAATGTATAAGTATATCTGACGTTTTTCTGTACTATGTGGTGTTTAATGGAACTCTATTTTTATGATTTTCAACGTATTCCTTTATGATCATTTCGTATTGACAACACTCACATACATGGGTAGTGGAACAAATGCATGAAAAACAAAAAATTCACGAAAAGCTTGATGATTTATCAAATGGAAAATGAAAAACTACCGCGTTGGCATCGTTCACCACCACAAAAAATCAATGTACGTATTGAGAAAGTAAATAAGGACTGTCTCTTGATCCTCTGAACATTGCTGTACCTGTGTGACATGTCCTGATGAAATGTCAAAACCATTAACAAAACTCCATGAATGTTACAGACGAGGCCAAAGAACTATTATTCAATTTTTATTATTATCATTATTATATCTGATAATGCCGCAGTTATACCTTAGTCCTTGGAGGAGACTCCATGGGCAGTCAAAAACAAGAAAGCGAAAAAGAAAACTTACGACACGCCGAACATAAATTTGAAGGAAAAGACTTGACATATTTTTGGTTGTTGTAATCTAAAATACAACAATTCTAGATATTGTTTTAGGTATCTCCAGTGACATTTTAAAACATTTTATTTTCCTTTTGATCCTCATCACATTTCCCATAGTTTAAGACTTCAGTAAAGTTACTATAATTCAGGGTCCTTACATAAACGAAAGTCCTTTCTTGGTTACAGTTAGGTTTCAACATAAATTTCTATAAAAAAAGACATTAAAATAAACTTCTCAATCACCAGAGTTGAAATATAAGAAAGCAATTAAACTTTAATTTTAGCAATTGAATAAAACGATTTTAAAGGCAGTGTTGAAAAGCGTCTCTTCGAGTACTTCCGGTACCCGAAACCTGACTTTAGCCTGCCATTAAAAAGTGTCTGGCAATAGGAAACTAAAGTGGATTTTTCCATGATAATGAAAATGAAATAAATGTTTAAAAAATAAGAATAACATAACTATAAAACAAATAAAACTCTCTGGGGGAATACTTAGATCTAAATTTGAAAAAACTAAGATTACCATTGTCATAGAAAAACAATCAAAAAGGAGACATAAAATTTACAACGTTCTATACCCAACTAAATATATATTAAATGTGTGTAATTTTGTACAATTGTGAGAATCGTTTTAGCATTTAATGGCCTTATGGAACCGGAATAAGCTTCCAACTGAGAACACATACATACTACTTACAGTGTGTGCATGTTGACTTGATTAATTATATACATATATTAATAATAAATATATATATACATATATGTGTATAACTAATCAAGACTTATTTGAATAATATTTACATATTAACCTTTAAACAAAAAATCGAAATAGCATATTTATAAATATGTGAGAGACGTTCATAGTACCTGATTTTGCGAAATGCATACAAAATTGTATATTTACTTGTTTTTTTCGGCTGACCCGCAACCCCACTGCCTACTTCAATATAAATGACATATATATATAAAACTACGAAATCTCGGAAATGGCAAATACCAAATCATCCCTGGCCTGTCACTGCGTAACGCAATAAACCAATAAACCGAAACGAATGAAATGAAACACGATTAATTTGGGGCATCGACGCCGACTGAAATGCACTCTACTTTAAACACGAACAAACAACCAAAAACACTCACTAATACTTTACTTTACACTAACAAAAAACAAAACAAAAACAAAAAACATCTGCGCGCATAATGAAACAATTGGCTGAAAATTTCTCGTATAGAGAACTACCACGGCTCAAATACAGTGTTCCTAGTCGGTGTTCTAATGTCAGTTGTAGGGTTCGTTTTTATAACATTCACCTTGATGGCATTGTGCTACAGGTCAGTTGTAGTACATAGAAACTTCTCCCTGTGTCTGAGGTTAGTTGAAAAGAAGTAATGAAAAAGCCAGCTCTAAATACAAATACAAATTACAACCACAAAAAAAAAAAAAAACGAAAAAATATCCAAATATTTTTTTAAAAAAACTCAAAAGAAAAAAAAAAAAAAAACAAACAACAAAAAACAAAAGAAAACAGTTGCAAATGCAAATATTTTAACAAAAAAAACTTTAGTAAATTTGTTTATTTTGTTTCGCATTTTGATAAATTTATTAAAGTCGCTGCATTAAGCCATTGCCATTGTTCGTTTTCCGTTAAGCTTCATATATAAGAGTTTTTTAACTTTCAAACTCCTACAATTTCTATATCAGGGGCATATGCAGGCTTTTGTGATTGAAGGCTGTGTATATATACATTTACTGGAAGCTGCAGCCCCTTTCGGCATTAACCTGCGTACGCCACTGCCTAACCGAACACCGCCACACATCTACAATATACAGACATTTATTATAATTGTAACATAGTTCCTTTGATGAATCCTCACGCAAAAGCCAGAAACTGTTGGGGAGTCCGAGAGTCACTACTTTCAATTTATATTTGCCTTTGTTTTCTGTTCTTCTGTGGAGATAAAAAATTGAATTTTGCTACAGAAAGTACACTGAATTATGAATAGGTTGCGAGAATTTAAATTTTGAAATTTTTTCTATTAAAAAGAATTTAACAAAGTCAACTTTGAATACTTTAAGTTCAAAGCAGAGCTCAGGAATTTTTTAAGGGCACTAATGGATAGTTGATAGTTTTCATGCAGGTACAACCCATGTACATAGCTATTATATTATATATGTATATGCATTACTCACCTTTATGTAAAGGAGGCATGCAGGAGTGAGGTCTCACCTTAACCACATCTATAATTTGCTTTTGTGTAAATATTTCCTATAAAGAAAACTTTTTCCAGGACTCTGAGCTACTCACATCACACAAATCTTAATCACACCGCAAGAATGCCACGCCCTATACATATATTGCTGTCGATCGCTCATGTTATTTACCTGTAAACCTCAACTGATAGGCTTAAATCTCAGCAGTTCATTTTAAATTAAATCAGGAAAATATGAGGAATATTTAAGGAAAATATGGGGAAAATATAAGGAAACTATGAGGGAAGATGAGGGAGAAATGAGGGAGAAATGAGGAAAATATGGGGAAGATATGGGGAAGATATGAGGAAGATATGAGGAAGATATGAGGAAAATATGAAGAAAATATGAGGAAAATATGAGGAAGATATGAGGAAAATATGAGGAGTAGTTGGGAAATATATGAGGAAAATAAGAGGAAAATATGAGGAATATTTGGGGAATATTTGGGGAATATTTCTTCTTTCCAATTCAAATTAGACTTGACTTTGAATTCTCTAAATGTTTTTAGTAGCAAAGAAAAATTATTTAAGAAATTTAAAAGACTTTTCCAATTCGAAATAAAATCTAAAGTAACAGGAAACCCACACGTTTCCAATATATTTTGTATTTATGTTTGGATTTTGATTAAAATTTTGATAAAATTACAAGAAAAATAGGGTAAAAATAGGATCGACTGCCTTTGTGAAAACTTAGATTGTCTTCCATGAGTGGGATGAGTGGGATGTATGCAAAAGCAACATACATACATACATATATGCAGCATTATTTGTTATGGTAGAGGTTATAATATTGGTGTGGATTCATATGCTTTTTAAACACATTCCTTATGGTTTCCACTTTTCGGTTTGGTCACCTATTCTGGCTTTAAAACGTTATGTTTTTTAAGTACAAAAGCACACGATTTGAAAGCGGCTATACAAAGGATTGCCATTTGTGTATGTTATCGTTGTCGTCAGCACAGCGGTGATCTCGTTGACGTTTTTCATTACTACTTTTGTTCACTTTAGTCTGTCCAACACTATAATCCTGCCTAAATATTTTTTTTGTATGTACGTACGTATGTGTAACCAACAAAACCAATAACGCTGATGACCCCTGCCACCACAACCATACTACATTGTACCTACAGTATGAAACACAATGCTTAGAACCAATATACTATGTAGTGTATACAAACCTACTCTGGGCGGGGGGCCCCCCTTTGCATATGTAACTCTATAGACCCACCTTCACAGCATATGATGTATGCACATTTAGAGGCATATTTTGTGTGTATATTCTCGTAGCCCCGCTAACTTGCAGCCCAAAGCCAATAGCCGAATAGTGCATGCATCCGGTGAGGGGATGTGTGTCGCTTATTCGAATCTCTTTACCTTTAATGCGTGCCTGTACGAGTCGAGGCGATCGATCAGGATCTTGATCAGAATTTGATGTACTTGCGCTTAGGGCCCAACATAGACGAAGCTGACTTTGAGCTATGGTGGTGCTTTCTGCAGAGTAAGCCTGCTGTGTTCCGATAAGCTAATAAGCCGTCATTATGAATGCGAATACGAATACAATGTACACACATAAAGCATTTATGTTTTGTCTGTGTATTATGGTATGAAAATTTGGAAACAGGAACCGAGACACGAAACAAGAAACAAGAAACAAAAAACAATGAACATGAAACGGAAACAGAAACAGAAACAATAAATAAGAAAAAGAAATAGAAACGGAAACAGAAACAGAAACAGAAACAGAAACGGAAACGGAAACAGAAACAGAAACAGAAACAGAAACAGAAACAGAAACAGAAACAGAAACAGAAACAGAAACTGAAACAGAAACGGAAACGGAAACATAAACAGAAACAGGAAACAATGAACATGAAACAGAAACAAGCAACAATGAACATGAAACAGACACAGGTAAAACATACACAACACACACATATATGTACAGTTACAAATACAGACAAAGTTAGCGGTAAAGTTACATACAAATAAAGGACAAAGGCAGGAGTCGACAAAGCCACCAAAATACTGATACACCACCACCACTGTTACCGTCTAAACACAAGCATACATACATATATACCCAAAATATGAAAGTCACAGATCATATGATTGCAATTCACAAAGCTCCTTCTGATCGTAACATATACATGCATACATACGCAACATATACATGAAGCCCTCCTAATGAACTTTTCAGCATTACAATTTCCACAATTTCCACAATTTCCGGTGCATGCAATAACGTTAACTTCCGGTGCGAAATGTGTACATACTGCATTTAATAAATGTGCTATTCTCACCACGCAAAAACAACAACAACAATAACAACAACAACGCATTCGTTGGTTTTTCAAAAAAACAAAGAAATACTCTTAACAGTAAATACAACCTTATGATTTCAATGCAAATTTTGGAACGCTACAGTCGCAAGTACGTTATTCCATGCACCTTGTATAATTTGTTCATAGTTATAGTTTATTTTCCTCTTGCCAAATTGGTTTGTACATCTAACCTAACCGAACCGCATGCGAAAAATACAGAGAAAGTTCAGTCATCTTTTTATCATTCCAATTATCTGTATGTATATTTGCTTGAAATCATTAACTCCGTCGTATAATTCATACGTTTCAATACTATGTTTTCCATTTGATTTTTAGCCTTTTTACATTTTAATGTTGTATTTTTATTGTCTGTAAAATCGTCTAGTTATGCCTAATTGAATTTCTGTTTACTTGTTTGTTAAGCTTTTTAATTGATGAAATACAATGAGGAGAAATTAAGCTGTCCGGTCCTTGTGACCTTCCAAAGTCCTAGTTATTCGATAACTAAATGCTATGCTATAAGTACCGGGTATTTCGGTTGACTTACATATTATTTTCCGAAACTAAATTCTTTGTAATATTCTGTTTTTAAATATTCAACTTGAATATAATACCTTTGCCTACTAAATGTCTGTTTGTCTGTTTTAACATCCTTAAAAATACAAGTCTCAATATATTTAGTAGCGATTAAACACAAAAGTATTATATGAACGCTTCGGCTTCACGAAGTTAGCTTGCTTTCCACGATGTTTTTTCTGTTCTGTTTTTGTGGTTCTTTTTTAACTTTTAAAAAAACATGTTTAGTTTCTTCAAACACATGCATGTGTGGGTGTGAATATACTTGAAAAGACCAGGCGTATAAGTGTGTGTGTTTTTATTTCTACAAACATGTATACAATTCATAAACAAAATTCTTTATATTCCACACAAGAGTATATTCACAATCTGTAAGCATCTTATTAATCAAGAATCTCATTGCAACATTTCGTTTCCAAACAACAATCAACAACAACATCAATAAAAATCGATCGAACAAAAACAACAACAACAAAAACGAAAACCAAATTAAAAACTATTGAAAATCGGTATTTAAATTAAAATTGAAATATAATACCTAAATCGAAAATCAAAAATCGAAAATCGAAAAAAACAAATCAATTCAATTTAATTTACCCGGGCTCTTTGTATACACACTCATGCACGTTCGAACATGTCCTTCAAATAATATTGAAAATCTAATAAAACAACAACAAATGTGCATGCGTGTGTATGTGGGGCATTATATACGCTTCGAATATATGTATAAACATTCGATTGTTTATATCATCTACCAACCGAACCAAACTGAACCAAAAACAACCAACCAACCAACCAAAACCTAAACAAACCTACGGATAACATATCAACAACCACGCCTGCCCCAACATATTTTATTACAAAACACTTGGACGTAAAATTCAATTAATTTTTGGCTGTGTAACGATAATGAAATCAAATCGATAATCGATCATCGAATTATGCCTATAAAAACACCCATAATCTTACGCTTTATTACACATACCTTTATACCCTCTGGTGTGTATGCAAAATTTATAATCAAAATATAACGCATATAAATGAAATAAACAACAACAACTACAACTACAACAACAACAACAACATAATTGCGGGTGCCGACGACTATATATAGGCGAAAGACAACAACACTTAAATATGATCCACCTTACTCGAAGAAACCAATTGCGAAAAGCTACGGCGGAGCAGCAACGGCACCCAACCATCATTCCGTCGAAGAGGTCTCCCTGGACGGATCCAGCAAGTTGGTCTATGCCAATCAGACTGGCTTCAGGTGCGTACTCTTATTGGATTGTGTCACATTATCAAATCAATCTTTCGTCCTTTGCAGGGACAAGAGCATCCATGGCCGTCGCTATAATACTGGTGGCGAGGACGATCAGTCACATGCAGGTTAATAACATTGACTTACCAAATACCATATCCTTTTTTTTTTTTTGATTTCTAGAAATATGTGCTTAGATTTACACACGAAAAGAAGTGTGTCTCGGAGCGTTACAGAAATCTCTTTCAATCAAATTTAAATTCTCATTTAAAATTGTGTTTTTATTGAAGTAAATTAAAAATGTTTCAAGTTCTTGGAAAATCTTTTTAAAATTTGCCATAATTAAAATACAGTGTGCCAGTTTTTCCACAGAGTTGCTAATTATTTTCATTTATTATTAATTCTTTAAGTATCCATTTTTTATAAATTAATTTAATTGAAAGCTGAGATGTAATTCATCCCCTTGAAAGTATTTTCTTTTTCATAACAGATTTTCAACTCAAAAGTTTTTGCTGTTTGTTTTTAAACAGAAAATATAAAATAAATGTTGTCTTGGAATTCAATTAAAAATGAGATTTCTGTGGCACTCCGCCTGCTTGTAAGCTGTGAAATAAACAAGAAATATCCAACTCAATTGCATGGTAGCCACACAATTCGATTGCATTGCCAAAAGGAACAAGTAAAACGGTCTCCAGTGACCGGAATCCGGAATCCAAGCTATCTTCTCATACACTCTCCGCTTGACACTCTAGAAACATGCCCAACATGTGTTAATATCGACCTAGTTAACTAGACTAACTGATTACAACTAATGGCCATTCAATGCGTTCAATGCCAGTACTCTTCCGAGCTTTCGTTACTGCAGTTACACGTTTGCCATCATCGCGAGAGTCACACCATAGTAATTTTAGTAATCAAAATAGTTCATTTGTAGTGAAAATATACGATCTGCAGGGGGCTAAATGCCTTGGCTAAATGTAAATAATATTTTTGGTTTGCTAAATCATGCTGACCTCTGGGACCCTTTTAAGTTTTGGATAACTCGATAAAGCATAAATATAGTGATTCGATTTCGCCTGTTTCAACTGAATAACATAAATAATGCCTGCAGCAGAAATAGGGCTTTCAACAAGATGGCTAAGAAAGTGGGTAGAAAAATTACAAACCTCTTGGTGCAGGAGTATTATTATTCATAATATTATTAATATATTCATAATAGTTTCTGACATACATACATTTAAGGGGGAGTTATGGTAAATTCGGTGCCACTCTTCAAAAATTTGTTGTGGCCAAACAACTAAAGTTAGCTTATTAAATTAAGTACCATAAAATAACAAAATACTTGAACCATTTTGTGTTAGATTTCGAAAAAATATATAAAAAATATAATAAAATTATAAATTAAAATTTAAAATTGGTTAAAAAAGTTATTTGCCAAATTTCAATTCGGTTCAAGAAACCGACTTTTAAATTAGAAAATTTTGGGAACTCACCAAACGACCTCCTTTCAACTACGCATAACTTTGTCATTTTTGTTTTGATCGATGTGAAACTTTGACAAAATGTTCTTCAGATATTGAGCTTGTTTAATAAAAAACATAAAAAAATTACAAAAAAAAAATTAATTACCATACACCCCCTTAAAAGACCTCTAATCAAACTCACAGCAAAGTTGAGGATTTCCTCTTTTTTGTTTGGGAAATCAAACGTTTTCTCTCTATTTTTTCGTATTTTAAAGTCAACTGTTTCATTAAGACACTAACAAATACGTTCGATTGTTCATTTTGCGAAACAAAAAAAAAAAAACGAAAAATTTGAAGCGTCATTCAGAGTTATCGCCGCCTCGGCAATCTCGTGTCATTCCTTACCAAAATTTATATATATTCTTTTACATGTACTAACACTGCCCTCCTCTCCATACATTGCTATTGACCGGCACAGAGAAGGGTATATTAAAGAAGCACGGCTACGGTCTGGTGCACGGTGAGCAGCTGAAAGACAAGTGGGGCGACGACAACCAATCGGAGCTCGAGCTTGTCACCCAAGACGGCACCCTGGCCTCGACGAGCGGCGGCGGCGGCGGCGGTGGCGGCGGGGCAGCTGTCTCCGAGGTGGAGCGCACGCTCAAATCCCTCAACGGCTACCACGAGGATATACTAGAGGCATTGCGTAACGCCGCCACGCACCGGGGCACTGGTACCGGCAACACGCCCGTGGGCAGCGGCAGCCTCAGCGAGGAGATGCTGCGCAAGACGCTCCAGGACTGCAACAACGCCCAGCTGGGCTACTCCGCCGAGCAGTATAAGCGTGCCAGTGGATCCAAGTCGAGTTCGCGCGAGAATATCTGTGAGAATGCCGCCGTCCATGCCATTTTACTCGACGGCAGTGCGGCGGGGCTGAGCGGCCTGGGACTGGGGTCCAGTGTGGGCGGCGGCGGTGGCGGTTCGGCGGCCGCCATGTCCGGTGGTATGTCGCATGGCACAGCACTGCTCCATCACCATCGGTCGCAGCATCAGCTGCATCAGCCATCGGCGATGGCACTGCAGCAGCAGCAGCAGCAGCAACAGTCCCAGCAGCCGGACGAGGATGATGCTCCATCGACGGGACCGCTGCGTATACGCAATTTGGAGGATCTAATACGGCAGCTCGAGCATCATTCGTCGCGACACATGAGTCCCAGCGGCTCCGAGGATATACGCATGTCGGAGACAGACGCCGATCGACACTATAGATTAGATAGTTCCGCCGCTTGTAGTGAGTCATCTCAAGGGTTAGTGTTATTCTTTTAATTCCGAGCTAAAGCCAATAGCATCCACCCCCAGCCCTCGTCCAAGCCCACGCCCTTCCCCCCGCCCCAGTAACATGCCGGGACATAAGCCATATGAGTATTTGAAATGTTTATTTTGAAAACACTGTGAAGGTCAACTGTCAGACAGCTGACCTGGAACTGTCATGCGCTTTAAAGTATAGCCTAAAATATAGCCAAAGATACGTTCGCTTGCCCCCAAAACAAAAGCATATATACCCATTGTTAAGATACTGTTACTAGTAGCGCCAGCGATTAACCAACTAATATATATTCATTGGCTTTGCGTACGGTGTTCCCAGGTGTTTCTAGAAGCATATACCTGCGCTTAACACACACCCCTCATACACCTCATAAAAGCATAATAAATTCCGCAGAATATATATACCAATTAACAAAGCAATCATAACTGTAACTGTAACTGTAAACGGCCAGTTAAAAGCATGTAAGCTGCTACCTATTTGTACTCCAGTAACCAAGTAACCAAGTAACCAAGTAACCAAGTAACCAAGTAACCAAGTAACCAAGTAACCAGTGTTCCAAGTGTCCTAAAACGTTACTCAAGCCAATGCCAAAAATTCTATTCGCATTTCTTGCAGGCTTCAGGCTGGAATACCTTGTGTGATAAAGGTTGGTTGCTATTCAAAATCTCTATGTATGCCACGCCCCTTTGTGGCGCATGTTGAGAACTCTAAGCTCGCATGATCACACTCATGGCCAGATCTGGGTCCCAAGCTCCACCCTAGCTAGTCCCTTCTACCAAAACCACATCTCACACACAGCAGATTGTGACTAATTTCGTATATTATTTGTCTGCCCCTCTGCTCTCTCTCTCTCTCTGTATTATCCCCCTGAATCTATATAGCTCCAATCAGCAACTAGCACAATCTCAGAAAACAGCTACAATTCATCCGTCTTACAGCAGTCGGTGTCGTCCCCGATCCGATGACGAGTCCAGATTCACATTCGGCGGACGCTACCGACAGCCGGCAGGCTCTTCGGGACGGCACGGGGGGCCGCATCAGTCGCACTCACCTCACGCATTCGGACACCACACGCATCACTCCCATGCCCACGGACATGCCACGCACGGACCACACTCGTCGCATCACTCCTCGCACACCCATTTGCATCAGGAAGATGAGGGCATTTACGAGACCGCTGACCAGCATGAACGCAATATAGCCGACGTTCGGCTCGACTGCCAGGTGACGCCAGATAGTGAAAGGTAAGTCCAGTCGCTCGCCGTTGTCCTTTCCGTCTGTACGTCCCCCTGGCCAGTTAGTTATGTTAGTTAGTCCATACATATATAGCTCTGTGTTTTCTGTGTTTTTTCGTAATGCCCTTAGCTTCCTGTCACATTTCACAGTTTATTATTTAACAATTTACCCAAAATTGCAAAGAAATCGCATGGGAAAGAGTCCAAAAATATGCAACGAAATAACTGCAGGAGCAATGTGGTTCATAACACTAGGGAAAAGTAAAAAAGTATATCAAAATATCAATTTATCGATATTCTTTTGAAAACTAAAAAGTCAAAATATCCTAAATTTATTTTTTAGAAAATTCATAACAAAGCCAAAAATGCATTAAA
>JAEIIJ010017497.1:0-76340 GCA_018904815.1 Drosophila ogumai | reverse complement strand
GCCTTTGGAATGATAATGTCCTGAGAAACATTACAATTTTTAACCGGATTATGGTTAATGGAAACGGTATTATCCTGCTGATATTCGATTACATCAATATTCGGGTTAGAGGGACGACTATGCACCACCTGATTTTGTTCCTGGGGACTTGAAATTATTTTATCATAAACAGAATATTGATTTTGTTCCTGGGCCTTTGGAATGATAATGTCCTGAGTAGCAGAACATTTATTTTGATCCTGGGAATTTGGAATGATAATATCTTCAGAAACAGAATACTTATTTCGGTTCAGGGCATTTGAAAAAAAAATTTCCACAGAAACATGGCATTTTGTAACAAAATTCTGATTAATTTCCTGCCGATATTCCTTTACATTAATATTCTGGTTAGTGGGAAGACTATGCACCGCCTGATTTTGTACCTGGGGATTTGGAATTATTTTGTTATCTGAAACATATTGATTTTGTTCCTGGGCATTTGGAACGAAAATGTCCTGAGAAACATTCCAATTTGTATCTGGATTCTGGTTTTTGGAAACGTTATTATCATCCTGATATTCAATTACATTAATATTCTGGTTAGTGGGAAGACTATGCACTGCCTGATTTTGTTCCTGGGCATTTGGACTGATAATATCATCAGAAACGTTCATATTTGTAACTGGATTCCGGACAGTTGAAAGGGTATTTTCCTGCTGATACTCCATTACATTAATATTCGGGTTAGTAAGAAGAGCCTGCATCGCCTGACGCTGTCTAGCATTCATATTTGCAATTCTTGCGGACCTCCTCAAACCTGAGACCGCGGAATTTGTATTTAAATCCTTGTTATCCTGATGCTCTACCTCCATATATTCAATTGCATTATCACAAGGAGTAGCTACATTTTGATTCAGATTATTGTTAGTGGAACGAATATTCGCAATATTACCAGAGATTCGTGGGGTTACAATAGCTGTTCTTGGGACTAAGCGGGCAGTTTTTCTTTGGTCAAGCGTGGACTTTCTTGAAACGGGCGGCATTTTTGTATATAATATTTAGGAAAATATTTTTTTAAACTGTAGCAAATATTTCGGAAGCTTGTTAAATATGAGAGAGTCTGGGACTGAATGACTGAATGACTGCTGACAATTCGAACTGAATGTATGCTTATGAAAAAGCCTCCTTTGGGATTAGACAGCTAAAATATTTAATAATCTTCCCAATTTTTGCATCGTCCTAGTAAGTCTTTTTCCAGGATTAATAATATACCATAAATTAAATAAACTAAAACGAAAACAATATTATAAAAATGTATAGAAGATAAAAAAATAAATATAGATAGTGAAATCGGTAGTTAATTACTAACAGTTTCCTGCCACAGCTAGTTAGGTGCTTTACAACACTGGCGCTAGTTGAAGTAGCCAATGAGGATACATTCGATAGTGCAATCGATAGTGGCATCGACTGTTTCCCAGCTCCATTACACCCCCACCCCCCATTGAATAACGTAAACACAACACAACGCAATTATATCGTCGGAATTTTACCTGGTTTTCACCTGGCCCGCCGCGCATCTAAACCCACTTAATTAGCGCCAAATTACAGCGGAAATAATGCTTACATTAAATCGAATCGAATTCGCTGAGATACTTTGGGATTTTGGGTCGACAAGTGCAACTGCGTGTCAAGTGGAAATCCGCTGAAGGGGGTGGCGGCAGCGGCAGAGCAGAGACAAGAATAAAAACAAAAACAAGTGACGAGATTGAAAGGTGCGAGAAACTCACCTGCCCCCGTGAGCCCGATTACTGATGACGTGGATGGCGAAGGACACAGGATATATACATTATTTTTCGGAGCAACTGCACATTCATGTGCAAGCATACACTCGCGCGCTCACACACACACACACACATGTAAGCACATGCAGAAAACCAGTTGTTTGTCGTTTTGGTGTTGTTGTTGCAAATAAGAAGTGCAAGTGAAGCGCAGCAGCAAAAATCCTGCTTTTAAGTACAAACGAAAAAGGCGAAAAAAATAAGCAAAAAGGGCCGAAGGTGCGCGACAACGACAAAAAGTTGTTTGTCAACTTGTTGCCAATGTTGCAGCCACAAAGTGGCTGTACAAACGGCAGCACCAACAGCCAATCGCCAGTGGCCATTGTGCATCCAACAAATCCAGGATAATAACGAGCTCGGTTTTGGGCTAGGAACAGGTGGAAAAAGGCGTAAGCTGTGCCCTAACTTGGACAATTGCTGGATTTTTAATTGATTTATGTATTTTTCTTTTATCAAAATATTTAGAAGAAGCTTTAAAACAGGCTAGTAACAGGTGGAAAATTTAGGTGGGCTACTCGGGTAAGTTGCAACACATAACAATAAAGAGCTTTATAAAACCTTATTTACTTTAAAGGAAATCTCGAAAAGAGGCTAAAAACAGGACACATACATTTGCAAGGCTTTCAAGCTGTATTTTTGGGTAGGTTTGTAATCTTATTTCAAGTTATTGATATTGTTACTTATTTTCAACTTATTTTTAGGTACACAAAATATGCTGATTTAAGACAAAAAAAAAAAGAGTCAAGGAAAAGAAGATAATCGGCTTTAAAAATATCAGGACAAATCGCAGAAAGCATTTACTGAATATCATAGATACTCGAACAAGTAAAAGTAAGTAGTAACACCTAATCTTAATCCAAATCTTAATAAAATATTTCTGTGTTTTTTTTCAGGCATTTGAAACTTGGCAGTCCAAGAATACAACTATATCCTTCAGGACCCTTCACCGTCCCTCAAAAACCATGTCGACGATTACTAGAAGTGCCAGTGCTAGTCCCATGGCCCTAAATGGCATTATAGATGCCAGCTTGTTCCCCCTAAAGTCCACCTCCGATGTGGTTAATCTCTTTCGTCGCGCTTTGACCTCCGGCATCGAGCCCGATCTCACTCTCCTCTCCATTGTGGTTGGCTACATTGAGCTATCGCTGACGACGGGAGAGGCTGCTGCACAGGCCGCTCAAGCAGCCGCCGCCGCTGCAGCTACAGCGGCAGCAGGTGACATCAGTCAGGCGGCGACAGGTGTGTGTTTAACCAATCATCATTTACCGGTTGCGTTTACCGTTAACCATTTATCAAAAGGGGGAAACCAGTTAAAGCGGAAACGAAAGGGCAGACAAATTGGGGAAACGCGTTTAAAGGGTACTTGTTTAGGATAAAGGTTTAAACTGAAGGGAAGGCCTTAATTTAACAGGGGGATTTCTTTACTCTTTACACATTTAATTGTTTTTAAAGTCTGGAGCCCAAAACTAACGTCATCAAATTCTCTTCCAATTACCAAAAAATACAGGTGGAAATGATGTCATCATGGGCAACAGCGTTCCCTTCCCGGTGGTGACACACGAACTGATCGCTGGGCTATATAAAAAGTTCCAAACTATCCTGTCCGTGGTGGAAAAGCCAAAGCCGCATCGCCAGGCCACTCGGGAGGTGATCAAAAAAGTGTCGGACGTGATTTGGAACTCACTGATACGGAGCAGCTACAAGGACCGGGCCCACCTGCAGAACCTCTACAGTTACCTGTCCGGCAACAAGTTGGACTGCTTCGGCGTTGCTCTGGCTGTGGTGGCCGGCTGCCAGTTGCTTGGCTACAAGGATGTGCGCTTGGCCATTTCGGAGGATCACGCCTGGGTGGTGTTTGGCCAGAAACGAGTGGAGACCATCGAGGTGACGTGGCACGGCAAGGGCAGTGAGGATAAGCGTGGCCAGGACATAAGGCCCGGCATCGAATCCGGATCGTGGCTCTACTTGGGCGGACTGGCGGTGATCTGTGAACGAGGAATGGAAGTGGCGGCCATTTGTGCCGCTCTGAATATCTCGCTGACCGCGAACAGTGACTGCGTGGAGGTGGCCGAGTTGCAGCAGCAGCTTCTATGGCTGCTCTACGATCTGGGCCACCTCAAGCGCTATCCCATGGCCTTGGGGACACTGGGCGAGCTGGAGGAGATCCATCGCACCCATCCGAGCATCGGTTGCGAGCAGCTATACCGCGAGGCAATCGATTCGGCGAGGACGCACTATCGCAATCACCACGTCTATCCGTATACGTACCAGGGAAACTACTACAATCGATTGCTCAAGTACCGGGATGCCTTCGCTGCGTGGGCCAATGCGGCGGATGTGATCCGCTTGTATACGTACCAGTGCCGGGATGACGAGGAGATCTACAAGGAGCTGTTGGACATTGCCAACGAGCTGATACCGTATGTCATGAAAACCGAGAGTTCGGGCCACTCGGCCAGGAGTATCCTGCGAGATGCCGAAGTCTTTGCCAATCTGCTGCGATTCTATGACGGCATCTGTCAGTGGGAGGAGGACAGCTTAACGCCCATCCTGCATATTGGTTGGGCCAAGCCGCTCGTGAATAATATCACCAAGTTTGACTATGACATCAGGTCCCAGGTGGTCATCAAGTTGCCCGAGGATCTCGAGGCGGAACAAGCCAAGGCGGAACAGGAGGCTAAGGAGGCAGCTGTGGCATCTGGGGGATCCTCGGAAGCGGCTGAGGGAATTAACAACAACAATACGGTGGTTAAAAAGGAAGAGGTAGGACTTTAAAGCATTTATTTTTTATTAAATCGAAAACAAATTGTATTCTTACTCCTTACAGAAAGCAAAGAACTCGGAGTTGCCCACAACTCTGGCCGATCTAACAGCCGCTTGTGGCGAAAAGATTCTCAATCCCGACTTTCTGCTTCAAGGCGGTGGTCAGCCCTTTGCCGATCAGAAACAACACCAGCAACAATCTTCTAGTGGAGGTGGAGCTGAGGCCGACACAACAGAGCCCCACAACAACAATAACAATAATAGCAAAAGCAATAACAACAACAATCATAATAATACAGAAAAAAAGGAGGCTACACAAAACACAACAAGCAACGGAAGTGGAAACTCTGTCCAATTACCTGTTTCCAGCGACACTCGCACAGCCCAACAAGAAGCTAAGCCCGAGAACACGACGAGCGACGACTACGATCCCTTCGAGATAATGCTAAAGAAGCCCGTGATCACACTGTACAGCCAAAAGATGAAGGGCCTGAAGGATCTGTTGCTGGCCGAGAAGCTTAATACACACGCCATTTCGCTTCAAGTCACCGCCCAGTCGGTGGCCTCGCGAAAAGTTCGCGGAGTGGAGAAGCACTCGGCCACGATTTCGGCCACAATTACAGCAATTTCTTCGAGTGACAGTCTACTGAGTGGTGCTGGTGGCACCGCCGGAGGAGGTGGTGGGGTGAGTGGAGCCAGCGCCACTGGCAGATCATCATCCCCAGGAGGTGATTCTATAGCCGCCTCACGTCCCAAGCGAACGCGTCGCGAGTAAATCTTGTTGTTGGAAAAATTTCCTTATTAATCGCGATGTCTGTGTAAGTTAAGGGGTTGGCTTGATTTCAGTTGATGAAAAAACGTACAGAAGCACAAATTTAAACAATTTTTTTATTGTTAAAAACCACAACTTTACAAAGAGAGTGAATTTAAATTGAAAATGTAAAAGATTTCCGAATTATTTAAAGCTCAAATCAAGCCACCCCGAAAAAGTAACCAAGTGTATATCTATATAGATCGATATATATCGATTTATATGTTTAGATTTATATGCTAACCATATTTTTGATGTTCGGTGTGTATTTATGTAGTTCGTAAGTCCAAAATGAACGTTAGAGAACGCCTAGCGTTTTAAAAAAGAAAACAAAAAAAAAAAACACCCACGAAATGATAAGTTATGCTAAGTATTTATATAGCCTATTTTTTAGCTGTTATAGTTTTTCTCTTATTTTATTTATTGCTACAACAACTATGTATGTCTCTTACCCTCCAATCTTTTTTTTAATTATCGTTTAAGCGAAACTTTATTGGTGCTCCTTCTTCGAAACCGAAAAACAGAAAATATTTAACCGAAATCGAAAATAGTAACTGAACTTGGTAAATTTATGTATTTACTTTAAAGCATTTTATTGAGGCTAAGCTGTTTAATTTTACTCTACACCTATGTATATCCTGTAATATTTAAGAAAAGGCAAAACTTTGTTACGATTTTTGACTTGAAGTTAAACAGAAACAACAACAACAACCCGAATGGTAAACAAATGAAATACATATTTAACACTTCCTCTATATATGTGATACAACACTTTTTCTAGAAAAGCTTTCATATTATATCTTTAAAAAAACGAAATAGAATTATCCACTCTCCACAAACACACATTGTAAGCGACAAAAAGGGGTCATAGTGTCAGACCAAAGACTTTATAATAGAAAGATGCAAAACTACCAATCATAAGCAAACAATTTCTCAAACAGACGAGAAATATTCAACTCACGTTATCGCGTTACACATCTTGTTATTATAGGATTTTTGATCTGACAACAGAGCCCTTGATTATCCCTAAACCAGTCCAATATATGACTTACATGACCTATAACTTGTCACCCCATTTATGTAGCTACAGCAATTATAAACAAACTCGGAGCTTGTAACAAATTGTTAAATGATGATAATAATTGCATTGAATTTAATTTGATGATGATTTGTGCGAAGACAGAGAGAAAAAGGGAGAGAGAGAGAGCAACTGTGATGAATAATAATGTTTAGAAGAGAAGAGAGATATGAGGAGTGAAGGTGAGCCCGAGACAACACACAAATCTGAAAAACAAATATTACTAACCAAGTGTATATGGTGTTTTATTCCTCATATATAACATTAGCAGACTTGAAAGAAAAAAACAAAAAAAAAAAAAAATCAAAACCAACTATTTAATTATGTAGATTTGCAAGCAGCAGCAACTAAATATGTTAAACGTTGAACTACAGTTATATATGTAAAAACATAAATGTAAACTCTAGATACTTAAACAAACAACAACAATAACAAAGGAAGATATACATATATATATATATATATTTTGGCATACAAAATTTTTAACATTAAGTGAGAGTTGAAGAGGTATTAAGGAATATTTTTTATTTTCATTACATTTTTGGACAGCACTAAATCCAACAAAGAAACAAAACCGAAAGTTCGCTATGCAATAAATCAAAAGGCAACGCAACAACAGCAACAATATGCAAAACCTATAAACATTTAACACAACATATATATATATATTTATTAATGTTAAAGTAAACTACCATTTTTGCTCTAATTGTTTAAAATAGCCAACCAGCAACAACAGTTAAATATTGAAATGTAGCCTAAAATCCAAAATGCTCAAAATAATCCTTTTAGCTTTCGAAAGTCAAATAATAGCCAACCGTAAAAATGTTAAACAAATCATTAAATGCTTAAAAACAACAAAAAATGTGAGAAATGTTTTACTTATTTGGGTAAAAAATTAGTTATATATTAATTTTGATTAAATTTTAACGGATTCCAAAAATTGTGAAATGAAATCTCGAATTAATGCGGTAGTGTTAGTGCCAGATTATGGCTAGTTTATAGCCATAGGCAATGTGACCAGGTTTGTTTTATTATTTGGATTTTTCATTCATTGCTTTGACAGTCACACTACAAGTGACTAGGCATCATTTTGGCATAAAAAAACAGCGTCAAACTTTAAAATCTCCTTGAATTAATCTAAAAACATACAAAATGTCTGGACCGGAGAAAGAAAAGGAGAAGGAAAAGGAGGAGACCAACAACAAAAGCGAGGACCTTGGTCTCCTGGAAGAGGACGACGAGTTTGAAGAGTTTCCCGCTGAAGGTAAGCATTGCTTTTTCCATTGGCGCATCCCGGAGCTCACACACTCGGCTTTTTTGTTGCAGATTTCAAAGTCGGGGACGATGAGGAGGAGCTGAATGTGTGGGAGGACAACTGGGACGACGACAACGTGGAGGACGACTTCAGCCAGCAGCTGAAGGCGCATCTCGAGAACAAGAAGATGGAGACGTAGTAGTTACCCGGCACCCCTCCGTTCAGTCCTAACCAATAAAAAAACGAGCTGAGCTGTTTGCAGTTTTAGAATAAAATCCGTATATTTAGTGCTAACCTAATGCCACTTGCTGTTTTCGCCGAGTAGGATCTCGAGATTCTCACACAAATTGCCGCGCAGTCCTTCCTGTTTTTCGATTTTCTCGGCCAGAGCCTCATTTTGGTCCTGCAGTTCCTTTACCGTTTTATCCCGGCCTTTGATGTCGGTTACCCGCTGTTCAATGTGTTCCTGAGCCTCTTTGGATTCCACTTTGTGTTTCTCCTTTAGTTGCTGAACCTGCTGCTTTTCGTCGCGGAGGAGTTTCTTCCCTGCTTCAGCCTCCTTGAGGGTCTTTTGATTTCGAGCCTCCAGGGCGGGTAACTGCTTGCGCAATGCCTCCAGTTGCTTGGTGTTCTCCTTGTACTCTTCCAACTGGGAAAATGGCAGCAAGGGAGTTGCCTTTTCGAGGGCCATGACGATCTGCTCGCTGGCCTCGATCAAGCTGCGTTGGCTATCTATTATCTGCTTAGTGCTGGCCAGCTCCTTTTTGCAACTCTCGACGTGCGATGTCGTGCTCTGGATTTGCCTATTGACCGACCAATGGAATGTGAAATAAAATATTGAATCATTTTTTTTTTCGGAATCACTCACTTCTTTAGGTCAAGCACTTGGTGTTCCTCCACCACCAGCTGCTCCCAGTGCTTGAGGCGCTTCTTCAGTTCATTCTCCTGCATCTCATAGCGTTCCAAGCCGTTCTCCTGCTCGCTGGTGCTTTTCTTTTGCTGGTCAAGCTTCGTTTTGGACTCGTGCAGTTCCGCTTTCAACTTGTTGATCTCGAGCTTGCAGGCTTCCATGTCCTCCGTCATGTTGGCTACCGTCTTCTTATGCTGCTCCAACTCGCTCTGCTTGACTTTGATCTCGGTCAGCAATGTGTCCCGGGCCTTGATACCCTGCTCAACGGGTCCCAGGACATTCCTTTTGAACATTTTGTAGTAGGCAAGAAAGTTGAAAAGGTAGTCTAAGGTGCTTAGCGTCTTTCTGGTGGCTAACAATTACGATGGGTTTATAAAAGGTTTCAAAAGTTGGCTTCAAAAAGTGCAAACCTGGCTTGATCAAGTCCATGTAGAGGTACGTCTTGTTGGGAAATGACAATTTCACGATGCTCTCTATTTGGCGGCACAGGTGGATGAGGAAGACCCGCGTTTCCCGCGACTGGTCAAGAGTCTCGCTGCCCAGCTTAAATGGTGGGTCCACTCGAAACCCGAAGCATCGCAGATAGTGAACAAAGATCTTGGTTAGAAACCCCACAGTGGGTTTGACCAAGTCACTGTGGCTGATGCTCAGGTCGGGTATCAATTTGCTCTGCGACAATAAGCGGTCGATATCCGAATCAGCCATTATATCGAATTTAATTGATTTAAGTTTCTTTTGTTTGAAAATGGTTGCCTAAAATTTAATAGCTTGGCTGAGTGTGACCAGAGGGGCACAGCCCGTTTAATCCTGCGTCCCATAATTCCTATGCGCTTTCCAACACTTAATTTATCGGTTAAATATTTAAAATTTGTAAACGTTAAGAAAAGTTTATAATATTAAATCATATTAAATGGAAACTAATTTAATATAATCTAATAAAAATGTATGCACATTGAAATTATTAATAATACGATTTGTTCAAATGCACAAAGTGCGGTTTGCGCCGACGTTGCCATGGATTTGTTTGATTTCCCCAGTTTATTTTTTGCCTTTATCCCGTGAAAACTTAGCAAAATGGCTTCCTCTAGCGCCGTAGAAGATGAACACCTTACGGACTCTGACTTAACCGATGATGAGGGTAAAGAATTTATTCAAATATTACCCAAAATCAACATAAAATCCATAAATCCCAGAGCGCAGCGTTGAGCCTCGACAGGAGGAGCAGCGCCCAGAGACTCCCAAGCCGTCCTACAGCGACGAGGAACTGCACCAGCTGGTGGGCTATATACAGCGCATGAGTGTCCTGAGTGGCCTGGATCACCGGGATTGGCACGAGGGAACCCTGGACATCATTCGTCGCTGGCTGCTGGAGGTGAACGAACCCCTGCTGACCGTATATTACAATCAGGATGTATTGTCCGCTTGCCTGGGCTTCCCCGCCGTCTGCGTCTCGGACTTAAGCTACTTTCGGCGGGAGCTGAACGAGATTTTTAGCGTGGAGGGTTTCCACGACGAGGTCAATTTTGGCACCCTGACCAGCGATGTGGATGGCTGCATGATGGAGTTACTGGAACGCCTATACGTTCCTTTTTTTCGGAACTATCGGGATTGGAATGCCACGGTGCGGAATCGGTTTTGCTCTAGTCTGGACAGATTCCTGGCTTTCCTAACGGGAACGCATCATCAGATCTCGGGAGTGGCTGTGTTGTATGTGCCCTATGTGATCAAGGAACTGGGTGCAGGACCCGTGGAGAGGCAGCTGGTGATGAGTCTGGAGGGTATTGCCTTGTACTGGACCACTCAGATCCGTACTTTGCTGCAGGATCGTACCCTGATGGTTCCTCATGATCTAGCCACTGTGCGAGATGAGTTTGAGTTCTGGGAATATCGGTGTAAGTTCAAAAATATTTCATAAAATATCTGAGCTACGATTTAATATTTTTCCAGATGAAGTTCTTCAGGGAATCAACGACCAACTGGCTCAATCGGATGTCCAGAAAGTATTAAAGGTTCTCCATCATGCCCATTCCGTTCACATGCCCCAAATGGATCAGCTAATCGAAAGGGCCAAACAGGAGCTCCTTCAGTCCCTGTCCAACATTAAGTATCTTCATTTGCTGATTGAGCCCTGCTCCAAAATCGATTTGGCCCCAAGTCCCAATGAGTTGCCCAAGCTCTTACCCCGGATTATCCACCTGATACGTTTCATTTGGTTAAATTCGGAGTACTATAATACCCCGGAGCTTATAGCGGGATTATTTCGGAATTTGAGTAATCAAATCATAAGGTAATTGGGTAACTTATTATAATTTAAAGTGACTTTCTACTATTCCCAACAGATTTTGCACCGAACAAACCAAAGTTGAGGAGATTCTAGCGGGCAAGTCCCGTTTTGGCATCAAAATGTGCAACATGGCCATCGATAGCTGTCAGGTTTACAAGGGAATCTACGCAGAAATGTCCAAGGGAAATGAGCCCGCTTGGGTGCTGGATGAGGGTATCATTTTCAACCATATCGATGCCTTTGTGGAGCGCCTAAACGATGTGATTGACATTTGTGAATCGATGATTGTGTTTGGCCGTTTGGATGAAAATGGGAGCATACCCCAGCCCGCTTTTGGCGGCACTTGTGGCGAGGAGATGGAGCAGATATCCGCAAGTGTGGAGCAACAGTTTCTCACCACCTTAAAGCAGCTGCAGAGTAGCTCCCAAGCATACATCTTGAATGTGCATCGCTCGGATTGGTATGAGCAGGTAGCCAGCTTTCGCAGGAGCATGCAGAAACTGGAGGAGACTGTACAGCGTCTAATCTTCAATGTCTTCCAACGCGTGTCCAATGTGGAGGAGACACTGGAGGCTCTGCAGTCCATGCTCTTCTACTCCTACCGCCAAAGGGGCACTCTTAGGAAGACCTATTTGCGACACGTGAGCAAATTGTGGAGGATGTTCTCCCAGGAAATGGATTCCACATCGAGAAAACTGCTGGAGGAGCGACGGCAGGAGTCGTGGCTACCCAAGTACGCGTCCAGGGCCGTGAATTATCGCATTAATTTGGAGCGTTTGACCTGGTTAAGGGATCGCCTCAAGAGTGCCGAGTGGCTGCCACCTGTTAAGGAGTCCGCTCCAGCCTTGGCCAAATTCGATTCACTGCGTCATGAGTTTGACAAGGCAACGCGACAGGCATACGAGGATTGGGTGGCCAAGAGCTGCGGCTGGTCCAGCGATCTCTTCCAGCGTTTGGATCGCTACCTGATAGTGCGAAGCAAGAAACCCAAGGGTCTGCTTGAGTGCAATATAGACATGTCTGTCCTGGAGCTGTGCGAACAAGCTCAGCACTTTGAAAGGCTAGGTTTCGCCATTCCCAAGACCCTGACAAAGCTCTACGAAAGGCACGATGTAACCAGATCCTTGTTCAATCGCGTAATCCAACTTTGCCTTAGTCACAATCGCATCCTGACCGTCTTAACAGAGAGAGAGAGGAAACTATTCCGGCCTTTGATTCAAGCCTGCGATCGCCAACTGGCCCCTGGCATTTTTAAAATTACCTATGGCTCTGATCTGAGCGAGGACTTCTTCGAGGATGTTAACGAGTTCCTGGACAAATTCCAGGAGATTGTTCACATATTCAAGCGGGCCAATCGAGGGATGGCCAGGAGCTGTGAGAAGATCTGTGACACCTGTCTGCTGCACTTTGCCTTTGTTGGGGCCGTTGATATAACTGTGTTCCAACAGCAGTTGTCCAGCAAGCTCAACTCATCTGGCGACATCTTGAGGAGATACTACAGTAACATAGTAGAGCTCCTATGTGCCTTCAGTAGGCAGTTTCAATCGGTGGAGGATGAGGTAGGTTGACCGGATTTCTGCTTCTCTAACTTACGATGTATTATTTCTTAGATATCCCCGGAGTGGATAGCCTATGTAAATGATCTGGATGACATGCTGGCCAGTTCCCTGATGACCAGTGCTCGCGGTTCCTTAACCAAGCTGTACGAAGCTCTGCATTGCGATGAGGATATGGCACCTGTGCCAATAATAGTCCTTGAATCGGATGTTAAAGATGGCTGCATTATTTTTACTCCCCACATGGATGCCATCGGGGAGATGATGAATGGAATCATTGACAGCATTCGCACCATGTTGGATCAGTTCCCGCGGTTGGGCTATAAACTAAAGCTACCCAAGGAGAAGCAGCGTCAGGGATTTGCAGCTGTGTTCCGCGAGGATCAGGAGTGCTCGGAATTAATGAGAAGCATTCAAGCGGAGATTGTCAGGCAGCGGCAGGAAATGGCTAAATATGAGGAGCATTGGAACAAGCATCGTATTCTTTGGGAGACCACCGAGGAGTCATTCCGGCAGCGTCTGTTGTCTAGTTCTCGCACAGCGGGAGTCTTTGAGGGCGGCATCGAACACTTTAGTGCTCTGGCAGATGATGTATCCTTCGAGGATGCCATTACGAATGTGTACTTTGTGCTGGTCAATCAGAATGCTCTGAAGAGCACCATCCTGGATTGGATTGAAAAGTGGCAGGCGCTCAATATTAAAATGCTGCTGGATCAAGCTAGCAATTGGATGAAAGGTGGGTTGTCCTTTACGATTTTTGGTGTTGTCCTTATAGTCTTATATTTTTAGCCACCTATATTTATATGAGACGCAACGAGCGGAATGTAATGAAGGTTCCTCGCACCCTTCGGGAGACAGCGGCTGCCAAACAATTGCTGGAAAAACTCCTGAAGGAAGTTCCTCTATGGCAAACTGGCTTCGCTCCCATGCTGGAACTCTTTGTGCTCCTCCACAAATATAGGGTGCAGTTAACGGAGAAGACTCACCAGCAGGTGATTGGCTTGGAGTCATCGTGGCTGCATTACCTTCAAGTCTTGGGCGAAGCGGATGAAATGCTGGACAATGAGGCAAGTGAAATCCATGTGGATTTGGCTAAGCATGGGGAAAATTTCAAGTTGATATTAAAGGAGTTTCTTGAAGATTTTTACTCGAAGTTACCAAAGAAATAAATTTTATCAATAACAAAACAAATTAAATCCTTAAAATCCTAAATGGGCATACATTCTCTCCCTTGTGTTTGCTTTAAGCTCGTTTTTATCCCATTCCATTTAGAAAATGCAAATTAGATATGTAATTCCACACGACTGCACCGTTTTTTTTCTCCTCATTTTTAATTAGAAAGAAAAAGCTGTTAAAGTAAAAAACCGCAAATAGGCTTAAATCCCAGTGTAATTAAGTTGGGTGGTTCATTGGGCATTGATGTGCGGTTTGGGGTAATTAATCGCTGTGCTCCAACGCCTCTGTGGGTGTCAATTGTGGTGCGACATCGGATATAGGAAGTCCGGATTTTGTATCCTAATCATAAGTGAATATATTTCCCACGATAATAGTATTTAAAAAGAAATAAAAATATATAATTTAAAAGTTTTTTTGCTATTACTAATATTTTTTTACTACTTGTGATGTCATAACTCATTACCTCCGTATCCCCTGACGTCACTATCTTTTTCTTGAATTTGTTGGGTAACAAAATATGTAGCTTATTGTCAATAAGATATCATTTTGATTGATTGTTTGTACGGGTCGCCCTGCTAATTACCTGCTAATGTGAATTTGAATTGTGGGCTTCAGTCATGAACCGATCGCCGGCCAGTTGGTGGTCACTTTTGTGGCTCTTTAGCGCCGCTTCATTCAGTTTGGTAGAGTCCCATCACATTTTGGGTCTCTTCGTCAACGTCCATCGGTCGCAGTTAATGGTTCACCTGGCAGTTTGTCAAGCTCTGGTCCAGAAGGGCCATCAGTTGACTCTGGTTACCACTTTGCCACTGGAGGATCATGATATACGGCGGAATGTGACACATATTTTAATACCCTGGGAGCAGCCAAAAGAAGAGTCTGATCACCGCAACTCCCCAGACTTCTTTCTTCGTCTGGAAAGAATGTTTAATCGTCTGGAGAAGTCTGGGGACTTTCTGAATCTGCCCGAATGGAAAGCTTTTCTAAACAGAGCTCCCAAACCTCATTTTGATCTCATGCTTTTGGGTTATCACTTTAACGATCATCTGCTGGGAGTGGCGGCTCATTTCAAGTGTCCCGTGGCCATAATATCCACCCAACAGCCCACAGGATTTGTGAACAGCCTTATGGGCAACCCCGAGGAGCGTTGGTATGTCCCACAGCCCTATGACAGTCAGCAGAGGAGTGGAATCTCAGCTTGGATCTTTGGAATTTGGGAGAAACTTATGGAAGTTGTGGCTAGGAGGGTGATGCAGAGGATCTACAGGTAAGTAAATATTAAATTGTTTATAAAAATATTTATAAAATATCTTTAAAACATTTTAGTTTGCACTTTCCCGAGCCTCAATACCCCGGCTTTGAAACCATGCGCCACTCGGTTGCTTTAACCCTAAGTAATCATCACGCCATCAGCGAGGGACCCATAGCTCCTGTGTTACCAAATATGGTGGACATTGGAGGTATACTCTTGGAGCAAAAAATTAAAGAAAAGTCCCAGGAAATATTAGCTACAAATAGATCTATAATCCTCTTCAGTTTAGGCACCCGCTTTACTTGGCGAAAGTCCCCCCAAAGTGTGATATCTACTTTCACAAAAGCTTTCACCCAATTTCCCAACTATGATATATACTGGACCTACGATGGAGCAAATCGGAGTCTGGATTATCCTCATATAAAAATTGCCAAATGGTGGCCGCAATGTGAGCTATTGGCAAGTGGAAAAGTTCGTCTGTTCATCACTCACGGAGGCAAGGGCAGTGTCTCGGAGGCCTTGTACTATGGAGTTCCCATGCTGGGGCTACCCTTACTGGGCGATCAGCGAGCCAATCTTCAGAGGATGCAGGCCAAAAAGTGGGGCTTGACATTGTCCCCTCACAATTTGACCCACAATGAACTGCACAAAGCCATGGACAGAATACTCGGTGAATCAGAATATACCGAAGCTATAGCAAAGGCCTCCCAATTATATCGCGATCGTCCCATGAACTCCAGTGACCTGGCCATCTTTTGGCTGGAGTACATCATTCGCCATGATGGAGCTAGGAACTTGTACTTCCCGTCGAGGCAACTTACCTGGTTCGAAAATCTATCCATCGATGTTTATGTTACCATCTATGGGGGCTTGATTTTGATTGTAATTGTTCTCAGAAAATTAAACAGCTTGCTGTGACTAGAAGTATCGTTTAATTGTAAACAAATATATATAACATAAAGTAGCTTAAGATGAAACTTAATCGACGTTTACTTAAGTACACTCGAATGTTGTTGGTTGACAATACTTCTTCTTCATGGGATTCGAATAATTTCTGGGCTTCACTGGCATCTCGCATCCAAGAGCATGAATTTAAATAGTAAATGCTGTATAATTAGTAATTTTTTTGTGTAATTATAAATAATCTGCACAGGACTGACGGATGACGACGGATCATTAGATTAAGGCAATCTTTTCATATTACAGCTCCTAAAACTAACGACTTAACATACTGGAAGTGTTCCACTAGATGTATTTTATTGAAGTTGTTCTCTAAGATCCTTCCCACTGCTATGGATTTTGTATGGCTTTCAATTTTAAATAGTAGTAGTAAGTAGCGTAAGGAGTGGTAGTGTATAAGTAGTTTTTAGTTTATGCACAGTTCTGGGGTTCCGGGGATTTTGGTTTAGCTCTTGCCATGCTGGCGTCTCGACTGGAAATGTCCTGGCTGATAATAGCTCAGATTGGGGTTCGAATTGGGATTCCTATACTGATTTTGATTTTGATTCTGATAGCCCGGACGGGGACAGCGTCCATTCTTCATATCGTACGGGCCGTAGTTGCAGAACGGCGGACTGCTGTCACCGCTTTGAATGCGTCTGAAAATAAAGAGTTGATAATTATTAAAATAAAATAAACATAACATTTACCTTAGCTGAATAATACATTTTAATATATTAATTAATTAATTAATTATTCAATTTAAAACTCACCGTCTTTCCATCACAGAGAATCCCTCCTCGCCGTTCTTTAGCCGCTTGCAGGTGTCATCGCTGAGATGGCAGTCGCATCGGCAGCGCTGCTCCGCCTGCTGCTGGTGCTCCTCCTCCTCCTCCTCCTGCAATTGAATTACCGGCCAGCTAAAGTCGATAAAGTGCTTGGGACACCGGCAGGCTGTGCTCCGTTTGCGACGTATCTCCACCTTCACGCAGCCGCATTCGGTGTGGTTCAGCATTGGGACAATGCGGGCCATTGACTTGTTGTTGACGTGAACGGAGAACACCAGGTTCACGGTCTCGTTTCGCTTCATCTTGCAGGTGAATCCCGGATCACAGCATCCGACGGTGTCGCTGCACTGATGTAGGATTGTGGCACGCGGAGAGTAGACCGTATTGGTCTCCTTGGTCATGTAGATCACCTGCGGCTTGGGCACACGACAGCGGCCCTCACGTTGCACAAAGGCCCGATGCTCCCTTGCCATTTGATTGAGTTCCTGGAGATCTGTGGAAGATGCAGGATAATTGGTTAGTTTTTAAATAAAATAAGAGATACAAAGAGTTATTAAGAGTTAAGTTAAAAAGGGTCTAGAATGCTT
This sequence comes from Drosophila ogumai, assembly GCA_018904815.1. Lineage (NCBI taxonomy): Eukaryota > Metazoa > Arthropoda > Insecta > Diptera > Drosophilidae > Drosophila > Drosophila ogumai. The sequence continues at coordinate 59,124 of JAEIIJ010017497.1, read as the reverse complement.
AAAAGGTTTATATTTGCAAATATCGATAAGTAGCTGATGATTTTTACCTTAAATCGCTTGAAAATAATATGGTTTTACTCAGGGAAATATTTAAAAAAAACCGTAGATAATATAACTTTAAAAATCTATTTTAAAAGTATTTTCCATTTATAAAAAACAATACATTTTTTCAAGTAAACCCATTATTGTCTCTTAATCTCTGGCACAGAAAATGTAATTCCATTGAGTACGAATATTTTTTAAAATTAAGACCCGCAGCGGATATGACTATTAATTTTAAATTCCTATATAAAATAAGAAAAAGTATTAAAACTCCCATAGCTTATAAGCTTTGTCGCTTAAATCGAAATCCTTTGTAAAAATATTTGCACTTAAATATTTTATGTGACTTAAAGTTTTACTGCCTGTTGGAATTAATCCCCTTGAATGTAGCTATTTTAATAAGTTTGCTGTTAAATTATAACCAAACTGTGTGCAAATGTGTGTCATTGGCGCAACCGGTTACCAGGTTCATTACTTAATAGCCTACTAAAGTTCAGTAAACTCCTGGATACAGCAGCATTTTCAATGCCTTTCGGTAGCGATTTTTCGATTCGATCGCCCACTGACTTGGCTTTCTGCCATGCCAGGCAGCGGCTTAAGATCATTTGTGCGATGTTCCTTATTTTTCTTTTTTTTTTTAATATTGATCGTCGGCTGGAGATTGCACCTTTATGGCCTTTGGCGGACTTAAGTTTACCGTTGCTTGCCTTTTGTCGCGAGTCGCGACTTGCGACTATAAAAAGCGCTCAGAGAGAAGATCTTTGCATGCGGAATTAATTTTCTTCTCGTTCGTCTGCCGGTCGTAAAGTGGCAGGAGGCACAATGCGATCGAGGAGGAGCAAGGAGGGAGGTGGAGCAGGCGAGCAGAGCGTGTGCAAAGACCTCCCCATGTGCTGTTAACCGAGGTAATCCCAGGTCCTTCTAGGCAATAGTCCTAGTTCTGGGTCTCATTCAGCCACCAACTTTGCTAAGAATCTCAAAGGGAGATACAACTGTTGGATCCATATGTAATTTTCATAAACGCTTCATGATTGAATCATCAACTTAACGAGCGCCCAGGAAGGAGGTGGTGTGTGCACTTTAACACTGAGAAAAATGAATTGGTGTTATATTTCAAATAATTTTTTAGGGACCTTTAGACCCCAAAAGAGTCTTGAGGCACTTATAATATTATTATATATTTTAAAATAATTTTTACAAAGTTTTTTATTCATATACCGTTATTATTATACACCAATTTCCCTAGGTTTATTTCAGGTAGCCATTGTAGCTATAGTTTCTGGTGCTAGAGACCGAAGGAGATGGTGTTTCTTTCGACTGCCTCAGAACATGTGGAGCAACTGCTTCAGCCACAGCAGCCACATGAATAATTCAAGGGGCTCTGGCTCAACAAGCTTCATGGACTGAGGACTGAGAATAGCGAACAGGGAAGGAACGCGGTGAGGTGGAAAAACAGGGCAGGAAGGGGGGCTTCCGGGGAGGTAAAAATTGCAGTTGTGTTGAGGAAAGTCTGGCTGGGCCGCCTTTGAACTTGACAGATTTGCCCATGAAAATGTGGGGTAATACTCGGGCCTCCACGGGAGGATGAGGCTAGAGGCTTGGCTTGGCCCTTTTCCACAAATTGGCATAGTTTACTCATGGCCAGTCGTTGAGTTTGGCCAATAAAGCCTTCTCCAAATGTTACACATCATTTAATACAAAGAAAAGTTTATACATAAATCCATAATAAACAAAGAACTACTGAATAAAATCTTTATTATATGGGAAAAAATTTATATAAATAGCTTAAATAATCAAAAATACTATAAAACTGAATCTGCCTTTATATATTTTTTGCCAACTAATTGATCAATATTTGCCTTTCCGCTTAATCTGCAAACACTCGTAAACAAGATCATGAAAATGTCACGCCTACAGGGAAATTAAACAAAATGAGCAACCGAAATCGGCAATCACAAGTCAAACAACCGTCGACGATGTGCAAATATTCGATGGCGGTAAATAAATAAACTTAACTGCCAAGGAAGCCACTGGACAACTAAAATCAACAAAACAGCAAAAACAACAGCCACTGGAATGGAAAAATCGAATGAGATAAGAAAATTGTTGCATCATTATGCATTTATGTACTGGCTACATTTCATTGACAATTTCCCAGGCTTAGTGACACACTTTCATTGGCTTTTGCGGCTGTTGTCCACACGCTCTTTACGGTTTTCCCCAAAAACAATTTTCGCGCCCATTAAGCGACAGCCATTTTCCACTCAAATGCAAACGAGACAGAAAGAAAGACGCAGTGGAAAAGGGGAAAAATAGAAAAAAAAGATATTGAGATAGAGCGAGCTCACATTTCATTGTCAGGGGTCTGGGTTAAGCCAATGTTTGTCTCCTAATTGTAATTGTTGTTACACGCAGAGAAAAGTGCTATGAAATAGTGGATATAAATATGCAAAAAACTGTTAACTATGTATAATATAATTTGTAACTATTTATTAGTAAGCTAATTACATATATCTTAGATAAAATGCAATCAGATGATAACTAAATTTTAAAAATATTTAATCACATTTGTAATATATTTGTTCAAAATTTTCAAGTTTATTTTTATTACTATTCCATTGGCCCTTTATTAATTTTTGTAAGGGTAATATTCTCCCGTTTTTATATACCTATAACAAAGAATTAAAAGTTCTTTATTTGATTAATTTAAATTAAATATTTTAAGTTGGAAATAATTCTTAATAATTCAATTTCGGAATAATGAAATTAAAATCTTAAAATAAGCTCAATTGTTCCCAATGTACCCGTGCTGTTTGTTGAATTTTTCAAGCCTCCTAGCTCTAAGCTTGTAATGAATTAATTGGGAAGATCTTTGCAAATCTCGAATTCCCGCTTGCCAAAAAATATAAAAAATATCTGCCACCAAAAACTACTTAAATTAAGAGAGGCGAAGAGTGTGTTTGTTTGTTTAACAAGACAACTCTCCTTTTAATTGCAATGAAAGCGCAGATGCATCACCCCAGAGACCCAAAAGAGAAAAAATAAAGGGAAAAACTCGGTGGGAAAACATCTTGGTATGTAATTTGTCAACTCCTTCTTAAGGCGAAATTTTCACTCACTAACTTTTTCCACAGTTAGAAAGTAAAGTGCGTAAGTTAAACTCATGCCAGACTTTTCAGCAATCTTGTTGTTGACGTTTGTGCTCTGGTTTTCCATCATTCAGAAGGAGAGTCACGTGCCAAAGGATAAAACAGTCATTTTCATTTCCATTGTCATAAATAACAGGAAAAACAACTGGGATTGCCAGGGACTATAGCTAGGAAGCTACTATGTTACAGTTAAGGTCAATCAATTAAAATACGTGAGTAAGTAAGTAAGGAGGCTAGAGTTTTTTGATTTAAATCTTTAAAAATTACAATTAATTATTTGTTAATATATGGAGATTCCTAAAAATAACTTATAGTTATTAATAGATTAATAGATGTCTTTATAAAACCAAAGAGGAAACTATAAAAAAATGTAGTTACCTTTAAAAAACTCTAGAATATATATTTTTATTTATTTTCGAATCCCTAACCTATTGACTGCCACTGTGCTCCTTGCCCTCCCTTCTCAACATCAAAGGCCATTTGGTGGCGTTTTGTTTGGCTTGTTTTGCCCTTTCGCATAGAGCATTGCACATTTGCTTAGCACATTTTTTATGGCCAGAACGTGATGATCATGGGCGGGCGCCTCGGACATCTATTTGAGGCACAATTACCGGGGGCCAGCCCGGAGGACGGGGCAGGGACATCTTTAATGGCCCCAATGAACCCAGGAGGGATGGAAAAAAGGGAAGATAAAGGCAGCAGCATACTCACTGGTGTGATATTTTCTGTACTCCAGGACGCCTTCTTGGGTTCCCACTTGCTGCAGTTTCCTGGCCGTCAGCTCGCCGGGTTGCGCCTGATCCGACTGATAACCGTCGTCCTATAAAATCATGAAAAAAAAAGTTTGTTATTGAATACAGATATGTATGCATATGCCGCAGCATATGCGAAAATTCTGCTTATTTATGGTTAGAGTTGGCTTATTTTGTACTTATTTTTTGGTTGCACTGCGACCACGTAACTCTATTTCCCATTCGCAGCGCACATTTTTTTGCGGCTTTCATTATTATTGCACAATGTGCTGGAACTCCTCTTCACCACATTTTTTCAACCATAAAATATAAAACATTTTTTATTGTATTTTTTTGGGTTCATAAAAATAGGTTTGCAAATAATACGGAGCAGCTAATAAATGGGATTGCGCAATGGCAAACTCATAGAGAAATATTTTTATAAAGGTTCAAATTTAAAAATGTTGCCTATAATTCATTTAAATTATTTATAATTCTTATTAACAATTAAACTTAACATGATTTAGTGCATAATCATAAGTCAATTCACTTTAATTTAATTTAATTATGAAATATTCGTTTTACTTTACTTTCTTTTAAAACAAAAAGAAATAATGTATCTTCTGGTAGCACAAAAGTTGATGATAAGCAGCTTCTGTGACTTTTTCAAAAAGCTTTTTAATGTTTAAATATTTACATGATCTGATGAAATATAAAATACTTGTAAGTCCTTGTTTTCATTTAATAATTCAATATTCTTACACTGTTTTTTAAAATACATACATTCTTTAAAGATTTTAGTATTAAATCAAGATTCTTTTTTCATTAAATAAACAAATAAAAATATAAGAATATTTATTATAAAAACCTACATATTTATATACAAACCCCCCTTATTCTCCCTTATTTTTAACACAACCTGCAGAAGCATAAAATGTTGATGATGTTTGCAAAGAACGAACAAAAATTAAATTGAATTTATGCTTTTTGATTTATGAAGGCATGTGCTCACGCAGCAATTGTGATTTATTTAACAGATTTTTAACACGCTCCAAACAAAAGCCGCAGGAAAACGGAAAACAGAAATAACAAGTGCCCAGGAGTGCAGAGTGGGAAAACTGCGTGCCACACCTGAGAGCACCTGAAAAGCTATCACTTACAGCTCAAAGAGCAAGAGCGCCGAGGAAGCGGCATTGGAAAACTTTTGCAATTTGCATTGCCACACACACACAAACACGCTCACATAACCGGACCCCAGTATCGATTTTCAACAAAAGGATGCACTTGTTTTTCCCACGTACTCACCACCCACCACCCCCCTTTCACTTCCGAAAAGAACACCCGAATGTCATGAAAACTAACGACATGCATATAAGTGATACATAATGCGACAAGCAGTGGGGCCAACTGCCTGCTGGGGGTAATAAATGAAGTGTGCATGTAAGAAAAATGACACCAGCAGGAGCAGCAACGGGACCAGGAGCCTTGGCCCAAGGATAACAGGGAAATGTGAGGAAAGACGGCCAGGAAACAACTCCATTCGCAGCATTCCCAGCAGAGTCACCAAAGCGTTAAGTGAAATGGCCAGCGAAATGGTAGTGAATGGGTTTCAATTGTTGGTAGATCGAATCTGGAAATTTGAAGGCCAAGTCAGGGTTGCAAAAGAGCAAAGGATTTTACTATATGTTTTCTCAGTGGGAAAAGAAGTCTTCTATGATAATGAAAGGATATTTTATTTTAAGTTTAAATTAATCTTAGATTTCTTAAGAACTATATAAATACAATTTTTATGCATTTTTTAATTAAATTTGTTAAAATTTCACAACTTTTTTAAATACGATTAGGAAAGTCTTCTTAAAATAAATATTTAAGAAATTGCATTTTAATTAATTATTTTTCCAGCTTTATAAACATTATTGTAAGGAGTTCTAATCTCTTGATTTGATTGTTAAAAATGTTTTTTTTTATATATTTTTCCCTTAAAGTATTTTGTATTTCCATTAAATTCCCTTGTTTATCTTCTGAGTCATCATGATGCCCTGCATCCTCTATCATTTGATATGCTTTTAATGCCGCACATTTCGCTCGTTTTGCTTACAGCGATCGCTTTGCTTAGATGAATCAAAGTCAACCGAATCCGCTGCGGAATCTCCCCTCCTTCCTCGCTCTGTCTCTGCCCCGTCCAAGGCCCCTTTCTCATCTTTTCTCATCTTATTGGAGGCAACACCTCGACCCTGTTTTATATATTCGTTTTTTTTTTTTTTTTTATAACCAGTTCTACTTAAGCTTCATTACGCATGCTCAGCCATGACACGGCCATTTCATCCAGGTTGGCAGTTGGCGACTCCCGCCGCTTCTCCTGGGGCTCTCCGCCACTGCCCCCTGGAATTACCATCAATCTGCAGTGCCAATCCCAGGAGCAGGAACCGGAGCTACAGGCGGCACGGCAAGAAAATCTATGTAAATTCTAAGAACTATATTTGAATATGAGAGGGGAATTTGCTTAGAGGGTCTTGTTATATTTTATTTCATATTTATAAGCAAAATATATTCTTTAGTTCAAAGATTATATATTTATTAAATTATTGCATTTGACAACAAGTTGGCCATATAATTCTCAATTAGTACTAGCGTTGCCCTGATTAAAAATGACGTTTAACTTTCTGAAACTGTTTAACTTATTGCCTGCCAAGACACTTTCATTCTTTTCCTTAAAATTCCTTTGAAAGGAAATTGGGTTTACAAGAATTTCTTTAGTTTAAATATGGTATATATCAATAAGTATATGACATTTATAAATATTTTAAAAATATTTACAATTAGAATTCCCTGCAATTTTTCACCGTGAAAGAGAAGTTGGGGCAGGGACACATGAATGAACACAAAAAAAGCCATTAAGTGTCTGCCGGGTTGACAGTATTCGAAAACAGTTGGTGCTCTGTTAGGCCCCCGACGCACCTCTTGTCCATTAAATAAAAAATATAAAAAAAACAACAACAACAGCAAGACCAAACTTCATTTGCATTTGGCTGTTGTTCTGTTTGGAGCGTTTGAAGGATGCTTTGGACGGAGGAGCAGTTTCTTTATTATTTTTCACTCTTGCTTTTTTTTTCCTCACCTTTTTTGTTTAGCCTCAATTGGGATTCCTGGCGTGGGTGTGACTTGTGTTTGGTATTTTACGAGCCAGAAGGTAACAACAACAGCAGCGGCAGCGACAACAATAATAAAGAGCCTGTCGTAAGTTTATTTGCAATCAAAAGAGTTATGAGCCAAATGCAAATAGCGCACCCAGTACACTTTTTTATGATGCCCTATCCCTTACACTCAGCTAAATGGAAATTGGGGCAAAAATCGAAGAGCCTCACAAGGCTCTAAAAAAATTTAATAAATAGTATTGATTTACTACAAGGGTGTTTTATATTAAAATATTTTAATCATGAGAGTTCTTTATTGTCTTTCTTTAATATGTGAAATTATTTAAAGTCAAGAATAAAGAAAAGATAAAATGCAACGAAAGCTTGTGATAATTAGCTTCCCTACTTATTGCGATGTATTTAAGGTGGCTTTGTCACACACACTTTATGATGAAATAGCCATAAATCTGTCTTGATGTGTTCCGTTTTTGTATTTCACTTAAGTAATAAATAAGATAATAAAATGTGAATCATTTCCATTAAAAATTTAAATGAGAAGAGATAAGAAACTAGTGCTTTACTATTAAAAAGAGTAGTGTTAGTGCAGTGTACTACCTTGGATTTCCGGCAGTAGAAGCTCTGACAGCAAGGTTCAGGGCTTAAGGTGTTCCTGGTCAAGATTAAATATCCCACACCTCCCCCTCCACCCCCTTTGCGGCATTGTAAAATGCGTGAATGAACAAAAGATGAAAAACAGGAGAGAACCTAGGAGAAACTTCATCAACAGAGTCTGGCCAACAAATTCGCCGCCAACAACTGTGCAAACAAACCAGGGGCGTTGGGCCGAGAGGGGGATGAATGATTGTCAGAAAGAAAGAGGGGGGAGCGACAGACAGGGCCTTCATATAGTGCAATCCAATATTTGTTTATGCCAAAGAGAGTACAACAAACAGGGCCAACTAAATGTGCGCCCGCCTTCCTCGGTCTCTATCGCTAATATGCCCCCCTTTTTGCAGTTTTAGCCCCTCTGAAGCCAACACTAGAAATGGGGAAGCAGATTCAGGCAGCTTCACAATGAATTGCTTTTGCTAAATTAGAATTTTAACCCCGCGGGGTATGACGATATTCGCGATAAGTAACTCAATGAGAGAAAGCACTTGACTGTGGTGAAATATATGTATTTCTCAAATATTTCTAAAGATGAATTCTGCACTAGACTTTGGAATATAAAGTTTAAACATTTTTTTAAATGCTTTATACTTTATATTTTGCCTTAAAACAAACAATAATTAAATATCTCAATTAATAAAAAGTACAAAATTATGTGTCATAATTTTATTATAAAAAATAAAAGCCACAATAATAAATTTAATTACCACAAAGTTCACTGGCATCTATATTATTGAATGAATACTTTGCATTCTTCTGCATTGAAATGAATAAAGATTCATTGATGTTTCCTTTCACTTGAATTTGCATATAAAATTTTTTTTCTAGGGGATTCCCAGTTCGTTGTCATCGTAAAAAATTCACTGATTCCCGTTTTTAAAGGCCTTTCCGTCAGTGTTTTCTTAATTTGTGTTGAATGCGAGTTGCCGCGAGATGCAAAAATGTAGCAATTGCAATTTGGCTAAAAGCTAAGCACTGAAAATGTACGAAAAGCGCAGCGAGCAGCGTGTTGGAAATTGTCCGCCTCGATTCTCTTATTCTGTGTTTTTTTTTTCTTTTTTAGAATTGTAAACATGGCCCAGACACGCACAGACACCATCCCTGCGAAGTGGCAAATAAGCTGGACCACATGGCGTATGCTTAATTTCAGTTTCTCATTGTGCTCTCTTTTCTTTTTTTTTGACATAAAAGTACCAATTAGGCAGGCACTCGGCGCCCCACCCTCCACAAATTTCGGTCATAAACTTAAGTAATTAAAAATAAGCAACACTTTGCATATTTACTCGACGTTTTCCTTTTTTATATCTCAATTGAAACTACTCACATTAAAAGCCCATACAATTTTATACTTTTTAGCGGGGCAAGTTTTTTTTTTTTTCAAAAAAAAAAAAAAGAGACACCCAGTGAAACACAAGAGAAATGCGAAAAAAGGACCGGCCGTAAGTATAAAATGCTTTTTAATTTTTAACGAGCGAATGTAGCCGCGAAATCTGCCGCTGCCGCTGCCGCCGTCTCCGTTTATTATGACAATTTTATATTTGTTTGCTTTCGGCCGACTGCGAAAACGAAAGCAGCCAAACGGAAAGCATGAGAGCAAAAAGCTAAAATCAGAAAGCAAAGATGCCGCCGCCTTTGGGACCGTAAATGGCCATAATATCCATCCAATGTCAATGACAGAGCCTAGCTGGTTTTTGGCCAGAGAACAGGCCATCAGAAATCAGGGCTGTCGTCGTTAAATCAAGGCGAAATGGAGCAGACTTACTTTGAAAGTGGAAAATGATCTATAAAAACTATTAACTTACTAATTGAAAGCTGTATATTTTTCCTTGACTTAAGAAGGTTTTTAATGTATAGTTTTATTGGTAAATTAAATTAGTTTTTTGTATATACATTTTCTATTAACTTTTCATCAGTAGATAAATGACTCTTAATTAATCAAATGATTTTAAATAGGTAGTTTTTAAATTTTTATTAAGGAAACAAGAAACAAACCGTTTTTCAGATGTTTAAATATAAAAAATACTTAAGAAATCTTTAATAAGTTTTTCCTAACCCTTAAATCCTACTAAAAACCTTAATTTTGCTAACAAATATTTTCCCCCTTTGCAATCGAATTGCATCCCTGTGCCAAGATGAATCAGCAATCGATTCCGAGGAGGCGCCTCCCAATTAAGTCGGCCTAGTCACAACAAAAGTTGCTGCAACATGTTGCAAGTCTCAACGAATGCCGGAAATGTGAACTGATGCATCATCATCATCGGAGGCCCCAAGTCGCAGAGGGATCGATCCGGAGACTGATTGCCAGTCGAGACGTCGATTTGAAGAACATGTCTGGGCAAATGGCAGGGGATCTGGAGGGGACCTGGGGTGTAGGGGCATGGGAGTGTCGGGGATGTCTGACTCTTCTAATTGCAACGCCCACACGCACCGATAGATTGCCGCTAGATTGCCCAAGAGATTGAAACGTTGCTGCTCCACCAATGCACCGATCGATCCACGATCTCCCGACTTGTCTGGCCTGCTCTAGATTGACTTTTCAATCTGCAATTTGTTTGAATTTATCAAAAGGCGATACACTGGCCGACACAGAGGAAATATTGACTTTCTTGGGAGATATGTGAGCAAAAAGTAGATGGATATATGGAAAATTTATTTTTAATTGACTTTAAATGAGTTGGTAAAGGTATATATTCCTTTAAGTTAAAATGATCTCCCAGCTGTCAAAGCATATAAATTACTGAAGAGTCATAAAATCCCAAGAATGCAAACTATTTCTCCATATTTTTTCAAACGCCCTAAGTCCCTTTGATTTCCTGCAAAACATAGATCACAAAAGGAGAAATTTTACCATTAAATTTAGAACAAAGGAATTTGTATGATTTATGCGAGCGTGGAGTGTATTAAGGCCTCGTCTTGGCCGTGATTTATATTTGCTGGTGGGTCTTAATTGCGTGACTCTTGGCGCACGGCCCGTTTAATGGCCAACAAGTCGCCGGCGATCAATCAGCCAGTTCGCACAGTCGGGGCCACTAAATTATGTCCGTTTGCCAAAAGCGTGTACTTTTCGGTCTTAATTTATTAGCCTGGCGACCGACCAGTTTCCCCACACATTCCGCACGCTCTTTTCCCGCCGCTCGTTTTCCACGTTCATTAGACGCCGCGATGCAGCATCGGAATTAATAATATAAAACTTTATAGATTTGCCATATAAATTCAGAGCTTCCGCATTATATACTTTATTTCGGTAGGACTATAAATCATGGCCAGATCGTTGTTATATATGTCTATGTGTGCTATGTAGACCGCCCGAAAGTGGTTTGCCATTATGTCATAAGCCGATTTGCTTGTCATTAGCCTTTTTTTTAGTAATAATTTTTTTTTCTATTTTATTATGGAAAAGCGCGTCACATTAAGATTGCCAATAAATCATGAATTCCTCCAGATATTTACACTATCCCCCGGCTATATAGCGGTGCGTGGCAACAGATTTCATCGTTCAACTCTGTGTGGCAATAGATGGGGTCAACAAATTTTTGATGGGGAATGGGAATTTTATGGGGCGCGAAGGAGAACTTTGTGTGTTTATTTCTCGATTCGCCTACGAAACGAAAGTGAAATGATTTCAGTTGCGAAGTGTTGTTGGGATTTTTTTCTGGAAAATATTAGCATTTTGTTAGAAGGAGATGCTTAAATGGAGACGATTTTAAATTTTTCCATATATTAGCAGATGATATTAAATATAAAATGAAATATTTATTATGATAGGTACTTCTTTAATTCATGATTTTATGAATTTATTCATGTTTTTCAGAAATTAATTTATATTTTTTTATGCCTTTACAATTTGTTTTTATTACCCTTTTCCATGAGTAAACTTTATAAAAATATTGTAAAATATGTCACCCAATTTCCTATTTGAAGAGTCGGTAAAATTTCTCTTAATTTAAATTATACACAGTAATTACTATATTTAGCAGTAATTCCTAGAACACTTAGTCTACGTTTGTTATTATTTTTCGAAATTGCCAGGTCTTATCATTTAAGTTCAAGGGCAGATGTTGATTAAGCCTTATTGGGTTTAAGTTTACACTGCTTTATTTTCTTTTTATTTCTATCAAAGAATTGTTCTTTTTAAATTCTTATTTTCAGATAAGGTGACCTATTTTCAGCCCCATTCCCTCTAAAGGCATTTTCTAGTCATTCAACTATTACGATTATACAATTACTATATGTCTAGCGATGCTAACGACTAGATCAAGTCATATTAATCGCACACTGGGCTAAAAATATAAAAATTTACATTTTATAGACCTTGTGATAGAGCAACAAAGTTCTTGATCAATCGATAATTATAGTTTGTATTTATATTCTGGCCAGTTGCAGTGCCACATATTATTCTGACCTAAAAGCAGAGACTTGATTGCAATTTTTTATTATTTTCATTTGTAAATTTCGAATTTATGTGAGATTTCAGGGAAACCTCACCTGTCCTTTCCTGGAATGTGTAAGCTCTTGGTCTGAATGCGACCCATTCTTAGTACTTAATCTCAGTGCAGTTATGCGTACGGAATGTGGTTGCAAATAAACAGGGAAAGAGTAAACACACGGGGAGAAATGATGGAATGATATGAGAGGAGTTTGCCAGAAACTGCAGCCATTTACCAAGGTGGGCGGAAAACTGTGTGGGAAGGGGAAAGCGTAGTGCAGAAAATTCAGTTCCAACGAGCAGATATTAAATTCCTCTTTCAAGAGGTCAAAGGGAAGAAGGGGCTAGGTGAGGTGGTTTGGTTATTCAGGTAAAATCATGACCACAGACCATAAGCTTTTTATGCCGCCTGAGTGCATCGAAAACCCCATTCCAACCCCATTCCTCTCACTCCCCCCAACATATCGTGAGAGCTTATTAAAGCAGCTGTGGCATTGGATCATACTTGTATAAAGTTGTATATATATGTATGTTTATATATTTGTATGCCCAGAGATAAGGGAGAATATGTCTGGGGGAATCTAAGTGAGAACCAAGAATCAAACAGCACGTTTGTCGCCATCTAGTAATCAGCTTCGATTTATATCGGTTGATTGTGTGTGCTTGTTCGGGGAATTCCAGAAGTTTATTTGTTTTGGGCTTAATTTGGTTTTATTTAAATTGCAAAATAATTGTTAAAGGTTATTGTAAATTGCTGTATTATGTACAAATAATATAAAATTAGAATTTTGTGTGTTTATTTCTTTTTTAAGTATTTCTTAAACTTTTTCGAAGCCCATTTCTGTGAATTGATAATCATGTTAAATATAAAAAGATTCCACAAAATTAAAGCCTTTAAATAAAAAGCTTGTAAGTTATTGTTAATTGAGGTGATGTTGAAAATATGTTAAAGATATTATGAATAATCATTCTTCTTGAGTGAAGTATGTGATAAACCCTTCAAATAAGATATTCCATCTCAATTATGAGTAATCAATGTAAATCAAAGAAAATTGGCCCCCAGAAAATCCCACGATTGATTTCACTTTAAGGGGCGGCAAACAGTTACAAGTTGTCAAGTCAATTAGGGCAATTAACGATGGGACCACCATAACGGAAAGTGATCTCTTTAGGATCCCTTTAACAAAACCCCTCTGCTTTTATCCCTCACTCTTGTTCTGTGATCGCTGGCGATTGTTGACGTTGATCGTCGACCAGCTGTCGACCATGGAACCGGCAGAAAAAAAGTATATATATGAAAAAGTAAAATAACAGCAGAGACAGAGACAGGTTCTGCCGGAGATCCCCCTTCTCGGGCGGCACAATTACAGGCCAGGCCAGGCCGGAAAGTGAAACCGATTGTTGGGCAGGGATCTTTCGAGTTAAAAGCACCGCCAAATTGCCTTGTTAACCAAATTGGTGGCTCCTACCTGCCGCAATATGTTTTATAATTGCCGCCGTTGTATAACTCCTTCTTTTCGATCCTCCTCAGCCATTTGGGTGGGCCTTTCGATCTGTGATCTCCGATTTGCAATCGTCGAGAGGCTTGAAGATCGGGGCGATTGCTACTGCCAGGGTTAGTCACCCGGTATCAAGCCACTCACAGCCCCGGGGTTCAAGGTGAGCCATCTCGTTCCGATGCCGATTATGATTTCCATTCCGATTCTCCGATTCTAATGCGCAACACAAGTCACTGCAGAGATACCGAAGAGACGACTTTCGGAATTTATTTGCATGAGCAAGTGCGAAATATATGCCTAGCTTAGTAAATGGGTGACACTTTAATTATTCTGATTGCAAAAAGATTCATTACTTGAAAGTCTAGTTGGAAGCTAGAGTTAAAAAGGCCTAGAGAGCTATTTATGAGAGTAATATTTTTTTAAAATATTTATACAAAGCAAAGATCTATTAATATTTCTGAGATCTTTTTGTTATTTTTCTTAGTATTTTTTACTCCTTATATAGAAGTTTAATTTACCAAGAAAATATAGTAAAAACCCTCTCCAGATAGTTATATTTAACCAACTTTAAATAATCGTAAAGTGCAAAGAATGGAGCGTGTCAATAGGACGACGACATGGAGCGCCGTTATGGTTACACCGAAGTGTTTGCCTCAGTTGCGAGATTAGAGTCTCGAGATGAAAGACTTACCTCCTCGTCGTCGTGGGCACTGTGCCAATTGAGGTGATTATCGTTATCACTCTGCTGCCAGGGGGCGTTGACGTTGAAGCTGAGTCTGCGGGACGGAGACTGGAGGCGCGACACTGCCTGGTTGCCCGGGTGACGTGGCACCCGCTTGTGAAACAGCAAGGCCACATTGGTCGGCTCGTCGTGATCCTCTTGATCGTCGCCGTAGTCATAGTCCTCTTCATCTTCCTCCTGGTTGTGGTTGTTGTGGGTGGGTGGATGGGAGGTGGACCTGGGCACGAACAAGGTCGAATTCCTCACGTCAAGGTGATTATTATGCGTGCCAAGCGCCGATGAGGTGCGAATCGGCCAGGCGGAATAGGCGAGGATCGTGTTCACCGAGATCATCAGCAGCAGGACACGGAGATTCATTTTGAGTTGAGTATATTTTATTCGAGTATTTTTAGGTATTCTTTGATAATTCGATTTTAATTTTAGCTAGCACTCTGATCTCATCAATTTTTTTTGGGCATTTTTGCCACACACATCACTGAGCACTTTACTGAAATTAAATAAATTAAAATTTGGATTATTTTTTCGGCTAAGAAATTTATGTCACAGTATAGGAATAATGTAAAACCTCTTTAGTTTTTTATTATATATTTTATATTTCATTAAATAATTTGTTAATCAAAAGTCACTGCATTACAAATTTATATTTTGTTTAGCTTATAATCATATTTTACTTTTCATTAATTAAGTCATTTGTCCCACTTAATTCATTTGCTAATTGCATTTTTTATAAGCTGGCATTTATTTGTCACCCTCCAATTATTTATCTCATTTTTATCCATCCGTTTTTTTAAGCAGACAATTATATATATTTAACCAGACAAATGAGGCATTTATTTTGGTTTTGCTAATTGAATTTTTCGTGGGCTGATGGTTATTTCCCTCCCCCGCCAGACTGGTCAGAGAATTTTCCGTGTCTAACAAGTTGCTAAATATTTTTGGCAGCTTAATGTTTATTTTTTGGCACACGCCTTCGCTTTTAACGCACAGCTGCACAGAATCGGCGAATTTGTCGGATGCGATACAAGTATTGCAAATGGTAGCGAAACACCACAAAAAAACATACACCTTTTTTATTTATAATAAATTTGTTTGCTGTTGTCTGGTCGTCACAAATAAAATAAATAATCGTCGTACAGCCGGCAACACGTTAAAAAAACGTGTTTATTTTTGGAAAACCCAAATATACTTTTAAAAGTTGTACATTTGCAAATATTTTATAAAATGTAATCAATTTTTAAGCACATTGCTTTGGATTTGTTTATATATTCATTGAATTTGTTATCAATTTTTTGAAGTATATAAATATTATCACCGGTATTTTTAGGGTTTTTACAGATCATTTTACTTTTAAATGTAAAAACTACTTTAAACCCTTGTTTAAATGATATTTTTTTTAGGTTTATTTTTAATAATTTTTTTGGGATGAAATTAAAACACTGTTTTTTTTTGTCACTTAATATAATGCTTAAAAAGGCACCTTTTTGCACAATTCTTCCCCTTGGCTTTCTTTTTTATTTCTTCTTTATTTCATGTACTTTCACAATTTATTTAATTTGGATTTTTGTGATTTTTCAGAACCGAACTTGAAATGTATCTGTATCTGACCGAACGAACGAAGCAATGCTCACACGATGAAGTCTGCCGGCTATCTGAATGGAATTGCCGATTCGCAGCAGCCTATTATGCCGTGAAAAGCTCTCTCTCCGCTCTCTTTGCTCTTTCAGACGATCGCATTTTGTGCACTGTAAGAAAATTTATTGAATACATACATGTAACTTTTGGCTCTCATAAAACCATATATTTTAAGCTACTTTGTTTTGTATAATTAAAAAACCAAACAAGAAGGATTTATTATTGCTATGTAAAATTTAAGTACAATTGATGGTTATTTTTCCAAGTGCATTGATGCCGTACGTGTGCTTTCTTTTTAAGAGCGAACTGCACTCGTTCTCTTTGTCCCTCTCTTGAATGCGTGAATCACTTTGAGGAGTTCTTGGAATTATTTGTAATTAATTTGGGCAGATCATAAATTGCTGAATTATATTTAAATATTTGCAAATGAAAATGAGTGAGTAAAAATGTCAAGAATAAAGAAGCTAAAATATATTAATACACAAAGTATTTATAATTATTTAATTACTCAGTCAAGAGTTTTGAATGAATAGCTTAGTCAGATTGAAATTATAATGTTTACTTATTCATAATTATTTGTGTTATAAACTCAATCAAATTAATCGAACTCAAATAATACATAATTATAATTTTGTAATTACCTTTTGTATCACATTTCAGGCCTAATTTGGATGACTAAGAAGGTAAAGTAAAGGTAAAGTTTTGTAGATCAATTATTACATCATCTTTTATATTCTATATTTTTCTATTTCTATTTAATATCAAATCTTATGTACGACAGAAATACTGACGTAATCAATGGCTGATGAAATAAGATAATCTTGGCACTTAGAGAGGGTTTTCATAGGATTATTAAAATTTTGATTAACTTAAAGGCTTGCTTTTGGTCTCTGTTTGAATATTTTTAGCTCCATAAACACTACAAATAATAAATTTTAATTGGTTGCCTGATCTCCAATAGAATCTTGTAAAATGTTATATAATTTATCAACTGCATACTGAGGTGACGACAATTAAAGCCTCATTTACAGGCCAATTACAAATATGCTTATCTTTCTTGGGCTTCCTTATTTTATTTTATTTTATTTTTTTTTTTTTATATGCGAATGTGTGAACGAGGTGATTCAGCTCCAGATGTCGGTGCGGTTCGCTTCGCCTGTCAACAGGTTTCCACTTGGAGATGTGCTCAAATCCTCGGCGGTTTCGTCTTATTTATGGCCTGTGGCTGGTTCTGCTAATAGCGCATAAATCTTATTAATGATCTCTGTCAAGTGAGCGAGGAAAACCAAAAAAGCCAGATCTGCATCCATGCATTTGCATTTCATTTCTCGCTTCTAAGTCGAGAATTCTCGGTGGAGACTTCTCCCCTTCTTAGTTCTCAGTTCTCAATTCTCAATTCTTGGGGTGCTGATGATGGACAACGGCTTTCAACGCTACCGTCAATCAGTCGAGCTGACAAAAAGTTTTTACCCTTTTCAATGGAAATATAATAATTTTATGCCCTCAACTTTTTGAGGAATTCTAAAATAACAACAATTTTAACTTAGAATGAGTTATAAATTAATTGTATTCAATAAAGCTGCAATAAAGCTATAAGATCACAAAAAGGCTTTCAAAATTTTAACTAATTTGTTAACCAAAATAGGAAATGCTTAGTAAATGTTAAAAAAAAATCAATTTATTAAATCACTTTAAAAATAATAAAGATCTGTGATATTTTGTTAGAGTATTCAAATTTCAATGTAGTAGCTTTCCAATCACACTTTGTTGTGCAACACTTGAGAGCTCCCGCCCTTGGACGCACAGGGGGCGTGGCTCGTGGGCGTAGCTGACTTCGCACCAGGCCAATAATCTTTAATAGGTTTGTAGAATTCTGTCAGCTTCAGCTGTCTACTCTCTTTTCAGTCAACACCATCGGCAAATATGTGACAGGGTCTCAGACCTTAAGCACACCCACTACGCCTTCTTCCGGAGTATGCCCTCTGAAAGGCCTCAGTAAATTTATTGCCAGAGAGTTTTTTCCCAGAGAATTTTCTTTAGTATATTTATACAACTATATTAAATTATTTTTCCAGCATATTTTAATTATTAATTAATTTGTATTATTTTTAGGTATTTTTAATATTTTATCCCGGATTTCTTTCCCATTGAATTTTTTCCATTAGTAACCAGTGAGATTTTTAACTCAAAGGTGAACCCTTCACCAACATTTTTTTTTATTAGTTAAATTTCCTTCTGCACATTTTCAAGAGTATAATTCTACACATGAGTTTTTCTTCATTGAATTTTTCACCAGTGCACTTTTCAGCCTACACCCACAATGTAAAATTTGCATATGTGTCGCCTGATCTGAATTTCGTATGCCACATTTCCTGAAGCCACTACGGTTATCTGTCATTTGTGCAAACACTTTTTGATATATGTAGGTATTTTCATTCCTATAAACAAATTTTGTTGTCTTCAGAGGGAACTCAAAAAGAGAAATCAGAGATCTGACCCTGAATCGATGACATAAGTAAACCAATTTACGAATTCTAAAGTGATTCGCAGCTCACTCATTAAATAGTAATTTGGAAAAAAGTAAAAGATTGAGGATCTTAAGATATATTCAATGTTTAAAGTGCAGAATATAATGTGTTTGAATTAAGTACATTCTTATCTCTATATATATTTTAGCTATGACCAATTTGTTAACTATTTAAATATCACAATATTCATGTTAAGAAAGAGTGATTCTTGTGAAATTTGCTTCGATGTTAACGCCCTGTAAGTAATAACAAATTAATTATTATGTAAATATTTTGGATAATGGTATAAACAAAAATTAATCATTTAGACCAAGACTTACTTTTGATCTACATTATTAGGCAAATATTTGATGTGTAAACTCTGAAACTATATTAATAACAAGGTTTTCTGTGATATATTTGTTGATGATCTATTTTTTAACTGAATCGAGTGAGTCATTTGTAGCCCAGGCTATCTGAATTTGCCGATTCCAGATCTGATTCCTCCTCAAGGAGTTACAACAAATGTAGAGTACCCCAATGCATTACAAAATAATCTCTTTCCCATCATGCGTGGGCGTTAAGAAGAGCGATCGTTTACTTATCGCTCAGTCCCCTTATTTTTCCCCCATCTGTATTTTCTTCTCTTTCTATTCAGTTGAGCTATTCCAGTTTCTCAGTGTGCGGTTTTTATTTTCTTCCGATCGAGCCACAGAATTGACAATTAGTGAAAGTGGAAAATGTGTCTGGGGCTTAGTGCTCGCTGTTTGCTTGGGCCAAATATCTGTTAATGCCTTTTATGGTTCCAGCAAGATCTCTAGCCGCGGGACGTGTGAATATTTGAGAAAACTAATCCCCGTGATTTGCACTTTGGTAGCAGAGTTGCACTCCAAAAAATATGAAAACATTAAAGTTGTTTTACGCATAATAAAATGTATTTTAGGAATTTCTTTATAATAATTTAATGAAATTCAAGTAATAATTTATCTAAAACAATATATACGGTTTGCTTATTATCTTAAAATGTTTACAAGAGTAGAGTCTATACATAAATCTAAAAATATTATCCTATTAAACTTTATAAGAATGAGTAAACATTTGGTAATTTAGCTAAATATAAATTATGTTTGGTCTCCTGATATCCACAGAAACTGTCAAATGTGCAAACAATAAACAAATTATAAGGGTTCCAAAGAGCTTTGAGATTTATGGCCACTGGCGGGCTTAATAGATTGGAGCTCTGGAAAATTGTCTGCTGGTTTTATGCGTTCGAAAAGGTAGCAATAAAAGTCACAAAGGAGGGAAAATCGTTACTGTCTCGGCCAGCTGGCCTACTGGCTCGAAACTGTGCCAGTGAATTTGCAAGTAAATCAAATGAAATGTACAAATAATTTGGCAGCGAAACCAATCGAAAAACGAGACACGACGGCGGCAACTAGCAACCTAAAAATAAATGCCATGACGAAGTCGAAATCGCGACACACGACGCGATGATGATACATGTGTGTATAGTATATCTACACAAGGGAAAACTAAAGTATCTGTATTTATTTATGTAAATTATTAAAATATAGATTGGTTAGTTCTTAATTTCTTTTAATTTATATTGTTGTTAATTCTTTATTCTTATAACTTTGTTTTTGTTTAAAAACTTTCCTTTATTTTCTTCTCTCATCAACTAAAACTTTCTTAATTCAAGTTTATATTTTTTTTTATATTTTTTGTCTCAGTGTACTGCATGTAGCGGGCAGGGGGCGTGGCAGACGACGTGCCGCAAGTTGCCCAGCTATTTTTTTTTATTGCGTCTGGCAATTGGCGATGATGCAAGGCGGCCGAGAGACTCCACTTTGTGGCTTATTTTTTTACGACTATATTATTTGCCAGCGGTTCTTGTGGCTATTTTTTTATGACATTTTCTGCGGCTTTCTGTGCGTGGGCTCTCATTGATATTAATTGCTTGGTTTCCTTTTGGCAGCCAGCGCAAGTGTTTATTTGGCTTATGTCTTCCGGCCCAAAAAGAAGAGAGAGTAGCGTGATTTTGGTTGCAATGGAAAAGCTCTCTTCGCAGGCTCATTGATGTTAAAAAATATATATTTATATTTAAATTATTTAAATAAAAGAAAACGGTATATTTACTTTTTTCTTTGAGATGTCTTTGAAATATTTGTGTTACTTTTTTCTTATTTTTATAATGCACCCAAAGTTGTATCCTCGTAGCCCACAAAACTAGATATTTTCTGTCACATTTCGGTATCACTTTGGTGTCTTTTGGTTGTGTGGCATATGCCGGGGACATAAAACCCAAACTGTGCTAATGTTTTTATTTTCCCATATGCACATCTGCATATATAAACTCGTATTTCGTTTTCTTCTGGGGCGCCAAGCCAAAGCCAATTTGGCGACAGTTGCTTGGATGTCGGTTTTCTTCGTTTTCCGCCCCTTGGCAATTTTCCCGGCCGCCTTTTTGGTGGGGAGAGGTAGCAACAAGTGTCTGCAATTGGCTTCTGATTTTTGTTTGCTCCTATTTTTTTTTGTCTTGGCTGCTTTGCATTTGATGATTAATGCGGTTTATTTTTGGTCACTTGGCCAAGAGAGAATCAGCGATGGGAAATTTGGGTCAAATGGCTGGGATCTTGATCTCTCTCTTCATTTCTTGCTGTTCATAGCCCGATGGCAAGTTCAAAGTTCTCCAGTGAAACGGAGGAAAGTGTATTAAATCAAAATATATGTATGTTTGGAGAACTTTCGACCCAGACTTTAAGACAGATATATATCAGAGGCAAGCCTTTCCGCTGGCTCTTATTTTTCCTAGTATTTCTGTGTCTACTTGAGTTTCCCCTCTTGAATTCTTTTTTTCAAAATTATAAGTAATGCAATTTTATTATTTTTTATTTATAAGCCTAAAAGTACTTTCCAAATTCATATTTAAAAAAACACTTACAAATTAAATATAAATATATGTTTTAAGCACAAAATTAGAAGTGGTGTTTAATTTTTCCCAATGTATTTCTCCTTTGGTATCTCTGCTCTTTCATCGCAACTGCATTTATCTCTGTATTTCCTCTCCGTTCTCGCACAATGACTGTCTGTTGTCTCTGCTGTTTTGTTTGCTCTGTTGTGTTTGTTATTGTTTGTTTGCTTGCTCAACATGCCTTGGGTGAAGTTCTCTGCAGGAGTGGGATCCAGTAATTGTCTTTTTTTTTCCAGCCAGCGGACGCCTTAGGATATGCTTTGATTTTTGTCGGCTGCCGGCTTTTTTGCCCTTTGCTTATCGCAGAAGGAAAATCTGTTGTTCCCCCATCTTTTTTTTTTGTTTGCGGAGTTCAAGTTCATCGCAGCGTTGCGTGAGGTCTTGGAGAATGGGAAATACCCTTAATTTTAATGGGGATACATGGAATTGAGGGGTATTTTGCCTTTTCTAAATTAATAAAAAAAAAAGAAAAATGTTTTTAAAAATGATTTTAAAGCCTTAATTTATTATGAAAACTATATTCTTATAAAATATTTTCTCTTAGTAAAAAATATAATGTTTTTCTGTTATATTATTATGTTATTCCTTATTAATCAAGAGTATTTTTCATTCGCTTTCAAAGAATTTTTCTCAGTAAAACCCCATCTAAAATCCGTAGAATATAATGTTTGGTTTATAATTGAAATCCGTAAGGCCGTGCACGTGTGTCAAACAATGATCTCATGGTCACAGACTCTTCGAAATTTGTGATGCCCCCATTTCCGTCCATCAGTTTTTCCCGCTGCCCGTATTTTCCATTTGCTCTCGTCTGTGTGTATGTGTGTGACTCAGCCTATCGGATTTTTCAGCTTCTTCAATCTGTTCTGCCCCTTGTTTGCCCTCCATGTTGTCGAGCACGTGGACATGTTTTCCCGGTGCGACTGGGGGAAAATTCAGGTGCGCTTGGACAGGTAGTTTGTTTAGCGGCAAACGTGTCGCTCGTCACGTTCAAAAATAATTCCGTTCGCCGATTGACTTAGGGAAACCGAAACCAAAACCGAAAACCGAGAGGAACTGCATTTTGATTGATTAAACAGACACACGACAGTTGGTGACCTTTGCCCCCTTCCACTAATTAGTGCGACTTGTTGTTGGAGCCACAGGGAGATCGAAAGCAACAACAAAATAACAACGATTTTCCGATTTTCGGATTTCCCAACCAGAGATTTGTGTGTCCAAAAGTGTGTCCAAGTTTTGTAGCTTAATTGCAAAAGGCCAAAAAGTTGCGGTACACCGAGAAAATTAAATAATTTTAACTTAAATATATTAATTAAAGAGTTAATATTTGCATTAAAAAACGTATTAGCCCTTAAGAACTTGAATTTAATTTAAAAAAGGTATGTTTATTAGCAGAAATAATAAAAAAAAATCATGACAAACATCGAAGGACGTTTTGGCTAGCCTCGAGATTAACGAATCATTGTTCTGTTCTACAATTGTTTTAAGCTTTAACAATTAAAATTTAAAAAAATATATAAAATATCGTATTTCTTTCAGTGTAATGATTTGGGAGGTGTTGGTACTATTGCCGGTTGACCTCGGCGGTAAACATTCGGTTACCTCATCTGCATATGTGACTGCGCTCTCTCGATTACGAAATCTCAGCCAACGGTTGTTTTTTTCGCATATAGTTTATCAAAGTTTTGTCTCCTTTTTTTTCTGCATACAAATTGTTTAATTTTTTTCTCTTTTGTGGCCCAAAGCGCCACAAAAAATATGCAAGAAAAATTTGTAGAAAAAATGGGGAACTAGAGAGAAGAAAAAATAACTGGAAGTAGCTGCACCAAAATATGTGTTTTATGCAAATTGCTTTGTAAATTTGTGATATTTGTGTCTGCAAGCGGTTTTTCCTTTGTCCCTATCCTACACACTCCACCCATTTTCCCCTTTCGCGGCCCCCTTTAACCTCTTCCTTAGCCAGACGCCTCTGCCTGTATTTTTGTGTTTGCGGTTATTGTAAACCAATTTGCTTATGTGATTTGTCTTTTCTGCAGAAGGTTTTTCCTCTCGGCTCCTGTCTCTTTCAGTCTTTATTACCCCTTTGGGCTGTGGGCTTGTGGAAATGTCGGAAAAATGGGGGGAGTGGGGGGCTAGGACTGGGGCGTGAGGTGCCTAATGGCCACAGCGTGATGTGTTGCCTGTAGGAAGGTGTTAGGTACAAACCCTGACATTTGACAGAGGAGGGGGGAACTTTACCTCATGTCTTCTTCTGCTTTTCCTGTTGGGGTTTTTGCGGTTTTCAGGTGGTACAGCAAAGGTTAAAATAATAATTGGAAAACTAATTAGATGCTTGCAACAATTAGGACAATATTAAATTTATAAGTAGTCAGTGTTTTGTGCTGTTTATGTTTGAATGACTTGCTTTTATAGAGAATTTTTACTTGTTTCTAGTGTGTTGACCTCTACTGTTCTTATGATTCTGTGACAGGAGCAAAGGAAGGTTCCCATCTCTTGAAAGGGCAACACTTTCGTTTACGGCTTCCGGGTGTTGAGTCATCTCATTGGACTTCTTTCTGGCAGGTCTGGCAAGTGCTGCGGTTATTGCATGGGGAATGACTCATATTTACCAAGAAAGTACCCAATATTTCGATTTGCATACTCGATATTGATATCTTTGTGATTCAGTTCTGTTCTGGAAAAACCCTAGCGTCCGTCGATCAATGCATTTACAGGTTGGTGAATGCAATCTGAATAATTAAATGGTTATTAATATTCCAAAATATTGTCAATGATGAGACGGGGCTTTAAACTTTCCTGTGACGATCACCGAGTTCACAGAATTTTCTTTGGAGTTTTATAATGAACTTTTAAAGAATTTTAAGTCCGGTACATATTACCATATTGTCTGTTATAAATGTATATTAAACTATTTGGGTAATCCTCTTCATTGATCTCTTATTTGGAAATTTTCTGGGACAATTAACCAAAAATTTCGGGCCAAACAAAAGGCTATGACCTACGTTATCGATCCCCATTCAAATAACACACCAAAATCCATAGCTAAAGGCTCGAATATATGCGATGAAATTCAATTAAATCTGCAACGAAGTCGAATTTCAATTTCGATTTTCGATTTTTCGTCGTGTTATTTACAAGCTTTCAATTCAAATGCGATAAATGACAAGGGGCCAAAAAGCACAGAGCACGGAGCACACAGATCTCGCAGAGCCAGAAACGAGTGCCAATGGCCAAGAGATTGCATCAGACAGCCGCAGATCACCTGGGCTATGGAGGGGGATGGATGGCAGAAGTCGGGGCCCCAAGATTATGGGTAGTCGTATTCAAGACCAAATCGATGTCGAAGTCTGGCCGCAGCGAGTCGCTGGTCTCGGCCTTTGGGGCGTTGTGTGCGGCTGGCAATTAAATTGCAAAATAATAATTTTTATTACCAACTTGACGACGACGACGCTGTGGAAGACTCCCCATCTGTGAATCGGTCTGTGGCCTCAAATGAAATGGAAATCAATTGCAATGAAAGGGGCAATGTCATTGGAGATCCGAGTTTATAGATACCTCGTAATGAGATACTTGGGTTAAAAATATTTTAATTCATTTTAAAATGTAAATAAATTAAGGAATCTTCCTTCCTGAAGCTTTTCTTTTTACACAAATTTTTAAAGGTTCTATATTTACTTTAAATAGATAAAACCCTGCCAGATATTTGCCATTTCATACCTCAAAACTGTAATTCTTTTCTTAAAAATTACCTTCAACGAGGGTATCAAAAGGAGAGCCAAGGATGCCATGTTAATTGAGCCGACTTTTGACGCTTTCGCGGGGGCGATTGGGTCGTTCGACTTCGGTGTCGATGCTGTGGGTAGATCTTAATAATTGGCCATTGGCTTTCCCGTCTAGCCATAAAACTAACTAAATCTGTCCATAATATTGAGCCACGATCGTTCAATGACCCCCAGATCCTCTCGCCCCTCGCCCCTTGCCCGCTATGTGTGGGTGTCATGAAAATGAAAATGGGGCGAAAGGTTGTTAAATGATTAAGAGGCGTTGCATTAGCCACAATCCTTAAGCCCCCCGATTTTCCTCCTCCTTTTTCTTGGCTCTCAGGCAGACGGCAACGAAGACTTGGCGGTGCATTAGAAAGTCCGTGGGAAGTCTTTTCAAGATGAGGGAGAAAAGGAGGAAAAATGTGTGGAAAATCAAGGGGAGAAATGGAAGGAAAAGGGGGACGCTGCAAAAGTAGACTAGCTCTGGCAAAAACTTTTCGCAGTCAGTGTGAAATGCATTTCATAAAGGAAGTAAGCCAAACACTCGTGAACATATGCAAAACTTAAGAGGTGGTAATGAAAAGCGCTAATATACATACTAACAGACAGACGCGGGGACTGGCAGGCATACACTGAGAAAAATCATAAGGACAGCTTGGTGTTTACTAGTTGAAGTTTACAATATAGAATTCATTTATTTGGATTCTTATAAACCCTAAAATTTATGGAAAAATAAATATTTCACTTCCTTAAAATTTATTAATAAGCATAAATTTTTATTAAACATTTCATTAGTTTTTAGAATAATTTTATAAAATTGCATGGCTTTCTAAGGATTTAAAAATATATTAGATTTAATACAATTATAATTAGGAATTCCTATTTAAATCCTTTTTTACTTAAAGTTAAATTTTAAAATAATTAAAATAAGGGAAAATATTTCCATTAATTTTTAAAATGTTTTCTTTGTGCATTTCTGTATGTTTGCAATATGTACTTTTTATGTTAATTGAAGCAATGCGTCAATGGCAATTCCCTTGCATTTTACCACCCCTTCCACCTTTCTTTCTTTAACTTTTCCTTGAATGTTATGCCTTCTCCCTTTTTCTTCGGCATTTTCCAGTTTGGGTTATGTCAACTGTGAAAAGCGCGTTGAGAAGAGGTGGAAAATCTTGAACCATTTCGCTAGAAGAACCAAAAACTTTTGTTTCCTCGAGTTCTATGTGGGCGTGAGTGCAAACCTTTATGAACCCGAGGAAAATGTGGGCTTGGTCCGTTAGGGAAAATTGACTATTAAAGTGTGGAAAGTGTTAGGAGGACATAAAAGAAGAGTTCTTAGATGCCTTTAGTAAGTAGAAGAAGGAAGGCTATGGAATTTGTAAAGAAAGTTAATATTATAATAAATAAATTAATATTTTTTTAGCGGGAGTCTTAAAAGAATATTCAAGACTTACAAAATTAATCGGAGCTACGTACAATTTTTAAACTAATCGACATAATGAAAAATCATTCACTAAAAGGCAATCCATAAAAATACATAAGGTATATGCGGTTTCCCCTTTCGAATCGCCTACAATTTTCCAAATTTCGCACATTACTTTCCCAACGAACTTTGTAATCGATATAACTCGATATTTATCGCCACTGCATATATTTGGTCAACGCAGTTAATCTCCGCTTAAGTGTAATTGAGGCAAACAAACATTGAACATGACCAAACTCCCCGAGCAGCTAATCAATTATGATCAGGCCAAAAGCCAAGGGCTAAAACATAACTGCTGCCACGCCCCTCGTAACGCCCAGCGCCCAAAAGAAGGAGAAGGACGAGGAGGGTAAGATGAGGGCGCTGCATCGATTCCCAAGTGTAACATTATTGTGGCAATATATGGAGCCAAAAAGGAGCTGCGCACAATTTCCGGGGCTAATAATAAATATCAATAAGCCAAAAATTTATTACCAACTAACCGCAGAATTTGCAAAGGCTTCTGTGCGCTTCTTCTGCCAAGGAACTTCATCATTCTCGCCATCTCTTTCTGTTCAGTCTTCCCTCTCTTTCTGGGTTGCCCTGTCTCTCTCTTTATCGCCTGCGGTGCCAACAAATCCCTTTGATTAATTCTAATAGCCTCAGATGTTCAGGCTCGACATCATTTCTTTCGCTTAATACTCAATTTGGTGTTGTTTTCCTCCCCATCTGCTCTTGCTGTCTTTTTCTGGCCAGATATTGCCGTCTTTTTCGCACTCTCAGTTACAAGGCGTCAAGTTGTTTGCGTTTCTGTTCTGTGACTAATATGCAAACAAGCGAGCAAAGCAACAACATCAACAGCAGCAGCAGCAGCAGCAGCGCCAACTTGCCCAATAACTTAACTTGGCTCAAATGCTGCTGCCTCCTGCCACATGCCCTCGCACCACCCCACATCCCCGAATCGCCTCCTTTTCACACACTCACTCGTGTCAAAAGCAGCAGACTGGGGCAACATTTACGCACCCGCCCAGAGGAGGAGAAATAAAAGCGCAAAAAATGCAACAAAGTATGGCTTGGCAAGGCGAATGCTTGAATACTCTTAAATGAGGATGGAAATTTAAGAGGATTATTTAATTAAATTATTAAAATTAATAAAATAATGTCAAAGGAATCCCTTGCCTATAAAATACTTGGTAACTTATGGTAAATAGCAATCAATGCTGATTTATCGCATCCTCTTGTCAGTAAATATTTACACAAATTTTAATTGATGACTGATTAAGAATGGTAATTATTCAAGACTCTGAATGAGTATTTGTAAATATTTATCTGTAAACACATTCATTTATAGCCTGATCTGAAATATTCACTTATTACACATCGAACAAGTGCAGTCACATCCATCTATAGGGTATTGAAAGTCTGGAAAAAAGTCAGGGAAAAAACAGAGAAACAAGTCCAAGAGCGTCGGGACCATAAAGATAAGATTAGCACACGATTCGCAACGTTCGCAGCTGTTGTATGGGACTTGGGCTTCGATTGCTTTGTTTTCGAATGCCACACGGCAGCCAAAATGTTGGTACTTCTGAAACCATCGGGAGTTGTTTATGAAATGAGTCAGTGGAATGTCGAATATTTGGCATGCGAGTGTTGTTTGCATACCCATTTTATTTGCCTGCACTCTCCATTTTCCCTGGCTGTAGTTTACTGCTGATTTTAAATGAAATGCGTTCAATGTTCTTTGGGTGTTTCTTTATCTCTCGTATCCCTTTTGCCCACTCCTGGAAATCCCTTGAAATTTACCTCGTTCTTGGTTTCCGTTCCGTCATAATGCCTCCTATCAAGATACATTTGTATCTGCGAAGCAGTGGTGCATGTGTAAATATTTTTTACGACCTTCCCGCCGCCTTTGACTTCAATGGCTTTCGGGGAGTTCTGAGGATAATCGCGGGTCCTTGCCTCGCAGGCTCTTTTTTCCCCGTACTTGCATACATATATATATTTTAAATGGCTGAGAGCGTGCGCCTTTTGATGTGTGGAGCGTGCCTGGGCATTGGGGTCGATGGTATTTATGGGCCTAAAGGTCAATCTTGAATAACCCGGCACGATCTAGACTTCCACACACACATACGCACTACCCACTTGGGACTTACTCCAGCCAAGGTCGAGTTCGAGGTGTGGCGTGTGAGAGTTTCCCGCTTGAATGCGAAAGTGCGAGGAGTGATTTTCCAAGTGGCAGGGGGGCTGCCAGTTTAGGGAAGTAATTAAACTAATTGCTAGAAGCTTTTTTTATTAAATAATTCTCAGGATTAAGGCTTTTTATAAAACAAGAAAACGTGGCTAGCTTTATTTTTTGTATTTACATTTTAAAATTATTAAACAAGACCTTTTGCAACAAATTTAACCAACTGCATCATAACATCATAAACATATTAATTTATTTGGGCAACTATATTTCTGGGAAACTCACGCAATTTATTTTCTATAGCTTTGGTTATTACCAAAAAAATAAAAATAAAAACAGAAGCATTGACCGCCACAACAATTAATGGCCATTAAAACCGCTTTTGCCTGAAACTTGCTGGAACATAATACTGAAATTAGTTTCTGTTTGTTGCACAATTTCAGCATAGACATTTTTCCATGCAATTAAAATCGGCGCATACATGCAAAAATTGTAGATTGCATTAATGTTTAATTCTGCGTAAATGTTTGCACATTTTCGTTAGCCAAAGAAAAACACAAAGCAATAAAAATGGAAGCTTTATGAAATATTGAAGCCTTCATAAATAATCCCATAATGCAGTGGTGCATGTATTTATGGTATATAAATGGGTTCGAATAATGTTTTTAGTCATGAAACGAGGCTAAAACAGTTAACGATTCCTATATAATTTATTATATAGTTCCAAAGATATTATGTAATAAATAAAGCTTATATTTTGATTATTAAATTGCCTAAGCTTCAGCTTTACTAGTTTTATCTATCTTTAATTTGTTCCTCATTTATATTTATGTATAAATTGCATTTACAAACATATTTCGGCTGCAATTTCCCTTCTCCTGCGGGAAATTTAATCCTTTCGCGCGATTATATCGCTTTCAATGTTTTCAGCAGGAAATTAAATGCAATTTAGCGGGAACTTCAACCCTGGGACGGCTCTTAATGCAAACTTCACCTGTCCGTTGTGCGTATCTGTGTGTGGGTGAGTGCATCTGCGGGTTTGGGTGTGTGGGGGGGTCAGGGTGTTTCCATTTAAGCGCTGCGGCATTTGCCGTTTGTTGGCAATTCCTGCTGCAAAAAGGAGAGATGTCGCCCACTTGAATATTCCCCTGTCTGTCTGTATGTGTGTGGCGGAAATTAATTATGCAGGCATATCATGGCAACTCCTTTCTCTCTGTCTACCAACTATCTGCCTGCACTCTGCACTCTACACTCTACACTCGCCACACACACATGCACACCCCCAAACACTTGCATCCTTTTTCCGTGTGCGGTTTTAATTTGTGAGCCTGTGCCCGTGCTTTTCGCCTGATCCTTTTCCTTTCCGCTTTTGGCCGCTGCATGTTTTCCCCTGCCACGCCCACTTTGCCGCCTCTCGCTTGTTGCTGCCTGGGAAATTCTCAATTTTTTTTTATTTTGTTTTTGCGGCTGCTGCTTTGTTTGCCTTTCCATATGATTTCACTTGGCCGGCAGAAATCGATGAAAGGTGAATACGTCGGGGGTAGAGGGGATCTTTGGAGGAGTCCTCTTTTAAGCTCAAACTGGGGAATTATCTGGTAGCGCCGGTTTTATTGCAGTTTTAATTGATTGCATTTAGCTTCTTCTTGCTTTGGCATACGCTTTTCACTCACTTTGGCAGTGATGATGTTTTGATTTGATTTATGAAAACTTTAAATTTGAAAATTTTTGTTTTCTTTTTTTTAATTTTAATTATCATTTATAGTATTTTATATTTCAAGTTTTCCAATTGATTTTTATTTTCTCTAATCAATTTTTTTAGCCTATCATTTTTGCTGTGTTTAATTATTTTAGTTGATTTCCCTATGGTTATTCTTCACTATTTTTATATATTTTTTTTATATACAAATTTTAAAAAATTGTCCATTCTTTTTTCTTACTAAGAACCCAATAAAATTCCAAAAATATTTACAGATAGCTAGATAATAGCCAAGATAACAGAACTCTCCACACTGGATGAGCTTATCTGTGCTTGCCTCATGCGCCGCCAGGTGGCGCTATCATCGTCGTTAACCCTTCTGGGTGCACTCTGCTTATAAATTCTATAAATTTTAGATCATAATGTGGCCGGCACCCAGCCCGCTGTGCGCGCGTGTTACATCTGCTACATCTGTGTACAGCGGTGCAGGTGGGTGGCGGCGAGTGGGTGGCAAATGGGTCAAAGGTCGAGCCACAGCTACTATTTGTTATGCATTTTCATTAGTACGAACTTTTCAGCTTAGACACTGTCATTAGCACGAAATTGGCTGCGGAAATAGGTCCACAGGTTGTAATCGGAAGTTTTGTAAAGACCAATCATCAGCCCAACTAAAAGGGGGTTTCTTTTAATTATTGGTTAGCTGGGTTTACTAATAAATAAATCATTAAAGTAGATAAGACGTGGCTTTCCTCCTCTGTAAATGTTATTTTCTCTGCCACTCATTAGCAGTACATTTTACTTTCCCTATTGGACTTTCCCTGGCTGAAAATCATTGGGAGGGACTGGGACTCCTTTAGCGCCAGCCTGCTAATTAAGCACTTACCACACATTCGAAAGAAACCGCCTTCGATAGTAAAAATCATTAAACAACCATTGTTCGACTATTATTTTTTCACTGTCATATTTATTTGGATTTTCGCATAGTAATAATATGTTCATTTTTATTAGTATTGGTTTGTTTTTCTGCTTAACGTTCGCTTATTCGCTTTATTATACATTAAAATTTATGCTAAAAGTTGTAAATAAAATCATTTTGAAATGTTTTACGTTTCGTATATATAATATATTCCGCTTGGTAATTTGTGGTAGCTTCTATAAACAATTACGCAGATTTATTGAAATATTCAACGTCGCATTGAGATTGTGTGCGGTGCGAATTTTAATAAATATTTTAATTTGAGCAAATAGATTGCCCGTACATTATGGCAAACAATCGATACAGTAGGGTAAATAATTATGCAGGGAGGCAGGACATTAAACGGCTTACGGTATCTGGCTAAATGGTAAATAAATTCACAATCATTAAACTCCCAAATTCCTTTCGAAATTAATAATTGAGCTCGTCGATTGCCAGCAGGCAAATGTCATTAATATGCAAATGCGCGTTATGCAATCCGGGAATTATTTCTCGGTGGCCCATATAATTTTCGCAATAATTCGTGCCAAATGGTTTCATTTTGAGTGCCGCTTAAATTTAGGTTTATCTATAGTAAAATATATATACAGTGCTTGGTGTCGGAACTATGTCGATCAACTTAAGCTAAAAGTGGTGCACGAAGCAAATGAAAATTGAAAATAGCGTTTAAAATCGTTTTCCCTCCACACTTCCTTATGGCTCGCAGTGAGTTGTAAAATTGAAGGTATCCCTAATATAGTTTAGTTGTCACTTTTCAAAATGCAGGAAATAAGCAAGAGAGTCTGTGTGGGCTAGTTCACATTCATATGGTTTATACATTAATTATCTCGCTATATTTACGTGTTAGTTTCTATATATTTTCTGGTATCCGCGTTAAATGCCATTTGCTTTAATGAGTCGAATGTCGGAATATGCATTTTAAAAAACACACACGCGAAGCTAACCATTGGCCATTGAAATGTAAAATTAAAATTTGACTAGAAATTAAATATGAAAATTTAATTTTGTTCTTGTTGTGTGATCTTTCGGGGGTTTGTTTTCGTTTTGTTTGTTTTTTGTGTTAAAACTTAGCTTAAATAACATGAATAATATATATGCTCACATGTGTATATGTAATTTATATATTTAATTTGTAATTTTAATGATTTGTTTTCGTTTTTCGTGTGTTTTTTATAATTAAATAACATAACATTAGTTAATTAAAAACTAAAAACGCAGTCAATTTATATATTTGGAATTTCATTTTGCATACGCATAAAATACACATAACTCTATTGGGTTTATTTCCTTTTATGCATTATATATGTATGTTGCTTAATTGGGGATTTTCGTTATTAAAACATTCATGAACAATGCTACGGTTTCGTATTGTTTTATGTGGGTTAAAACATGCGCAAAAAAGTCTTATTTCTTGTTGCTAAAGGTAATAGATTTTCGTTTTGTGTGGATGTTCTAGAGCTATTTGGGAAAAATCTTTTCGAATTGAGGTCTTAAAACATCTAATACACAATCAGCTGATATACATTTAATTGGTAAGTGTATATGAGGAAGGGTCGATCTTTTTGTTTAGCAAAATAGAAGGATTAAATCTTTTGAAAGTTTTTAAAAGTTATATAGAAAGAATAAAGTTTTCTTATAACTAAAAAATTTCCATTACATTGTTCACATTCTTGTTTTATTTTTCATAGAAATCTTATGAAAAAATCTTTTAAAAGAAAAGTTTTTAGTTTACTTTTCAAATGATTTTTAAACTACTCCTTGTTAAAATTCTGGGAATATTTCAAAGTTTTTCCTTTGAATTCTGGAGTTTATATTCGCATGCTTACTGATCGACCCAACCTTGTGTATAAATAGATTCCTTTTCGTTTTATTTTCGTATTGTTTTGTATAGGATATGCAACTAAATTCACGTCTCTCCTTTTGCTTTTACTCTAGTCGTCAGGCGGGGAAGGTTTTCCCCGTTTTTCCACTCGTCTGGCCTTGAGTTAGCCACTTGACTGAATAATACTTTTCCTGGTTCCGCGCCCTCTCGCTCTCCTCAGACTCCGGGGGACTCGTCGCTTACGACATGGCATTGTAGACGGGCTGCTCGTGCTGCTTGGGACAGCGGCCGTGCTTCTCCATGTAGAGGCCGTACTCACATGTGGGCGGCTTGCAGCGACCTTGCTGGATGCACCTGTTATCGGGGGGAAGGGAAAAACAAAGGGAAGTTTGATGGGGAGATAAGAGCTCGCGATTTATTTGCCACTCACTTGCGATTGTTCATGTCGAAGTGCTCGTTGCCCCGCTTCAGCCAGTCGCAGTCGTAGTTGCCGGAGCTGCAGTCGCACCTGCACTGGCCGTCGTCCTGCAGGATCTTCTCGAAGCTGCGCGGACAGGTGCAGCTTAATATGGTAGCCCGCACCGCCGATGGACCGTAATTGGCCATGGCCGTGTCCTCGTTGTAGCTGGAGCGCTCGATGCAGTGGCACTCCGTGTGGTTCACAAATGTCCGCTTCTCGATGACGCTGCGGTGTTTGGTGCTCTTCACCTGCGGGTGATTCGGGATGCCCGGAAAATGGGAAATGGGAAATCCGTAAATGAAATGCCATACTTAGTTAATTACCAGCGATATCATCGCACACACATCCCAGGCAGCTTAATTATACCGGCCAACTATTTGCATGTCGAGCTTGCATAATTTGAAGCCCAGCCCCCCGAACCCCCTGGCTCGTTTGCATATAGAATATATACATGTCTTCGTATCTGGCAACAGGGGAGTTGACAGTTTCCTAAGCTGACTGCTCATCAAACTTGTTGTCATTGTTGCCATGGCTCGTTGTCGGTCGGTTATACATAGCTATAGCTCTTGTAATTCTTAAATGAGTTGTCAGTCGTCAAAAGCCAGGGGCTTAGGTGGAATTGAGGGAGTTTTCAAGAGGGGGATTTAGATATTATTATATTCCTTAAGTGTTCAATGAAGTACAGAAATGATTTAAGATATTTAACTTGGGATAGTATAGCTTAAAACATATTTTACAGATACTTTTTTTTGTCTTCAAGCAACCAGAAAAGTTTAACCTAATATTTCCTATGCTAAATCCCCCCTTTTCTGCCCTGACTGGACGCCACTGACCAAGGCCATTAACAGACCACAAAACTTCTACATCTGCTGATGCTTGGGATTGGATTGGTCCCATGGTCTCTGTCCGCCGCACCGATGAGCCCCGCTTGTCGCCACTCTTTGGTGGCTGTGGCTGGTCTGTGGTCCACATTTTACTCCAACCACCCCCTGTGCCCCCCCTGGAATTTGTGGGTTTTGTTGCATGACAAGTGCAAAATGATGAAATGCGTATGAATTGCATAAATTAAGTTGAATTCGTTTAATTAAAATAACAAGTTGGTTATTAATCAAGCTCTGGCCACTCATCCAGCCAGTTGAGAGATCTTTACAAGGAGTGGAAATGCAGAAAATCAGAAAATCGGAAAATGGGAGAAAGTGAGAATAAACAGCAGAGCAATCTTGCAGAAAAGTGCCACAAAAAATCTTCACAAATTGCTCAAGTTCTGTGAAGCATTTGAATTTTGATTGGACGCATCAAAGCAGAAACAACTGGCAAACCCAATAAGTTGACAAAGCACTGAAAAGGGCTAAAATTGGTCGAGGAAAACTCCATGTTTCAGGTATTTATGAAAATTCAGCAAATTGAGTTTTTACTTTGCTTCCCTGCGGTTCGTGTTGTGTGGTACTTTCCGGTCTGCGGTGTGGTTTTTTGGCCAATGCTAATGCAAATGCAACTGCTGCGAATTGAAAAAGTTTTTGGGGCCTTCCCTCACCTGAAAGTTTTAGGGGTTCCTGCTTGCAAGCGAAATTCCTTGAGAACCAGAACGAGGCTTTTCTTTTTCACTAAGAGCAACAATAATTGCCGGAAACGGAAGTGCCAAGTGCTGCCGTTGTTACTTTACTGTACAAAGGCCCATACCACCAGGTTACCCAAACCGCATTTGTGTAAAAAATTGCACTAAAGTGCTTCTGCTGTGCCTGCTGCTCAGTAAATATGCAAATCCCTGGGCCTATACACTACTAAATTAGAGGATTTACTAATTGGGTTACTATTCAAGCTGTTTCCAATTTCATTTATCGGAAAGAGCTTAAAACAATTTGGAATTTATAAGATGAAAATGTTGAATTACTAGATTTCTTTAAAAACTACAAAATATATAAAAAGCAGCTCAATATAATAATTATTAATGAATTTCAAAATGCATTTTTAAATTATGAAATATTTATCACTGCTCTAATAATATTTAAAGTCCTCAAAAAGTTTTCCAGTGTTGAAACCTATAGTGTATCCTGATATATAACCATATTGTTTATGAGTGTTTTGAGAGGGGGAGGTATGTCGGGTGGCTTACTTTCCAAGATGGCCTCTCTCTCTAATTGAGGTTGGGGTGTTTTTATGCATGCAAATGCATTCGTAAAACCCATTTTTGCCCCCGTTTCTCTGGGGGGTAAGGTGCGTGTGTGTCCGGTGTGTGTGCGAACCGAGCAATTAGTCAGTTATTGCTCGGCTTGCCGGGGATTTTTCCCAAGGAGAAGAGGTGCGATTAAGTCAGCTCAGTGGTGTGTAAGCATAAAATGTTTTTCCTAAAATTTCATGCATTTTCCAGAGGCCTCCCAAGTGGTTTTGTTTTCGAGAAAAACAATGGGCCGGGTCGAGAGCTTAATTGAGACGAAAATAAAAGTAGTGGTTGGAGTATTTGTAAACACGGAGATTTTAAGCAACTCTTGGGGAGGAATCTTCAATGAGTTATTGTCCCAAAACTGTCATGTTGATTTTTATGTTGTATTTATCAGCACAATGTTAGTTGTGCATACAATTTTACAAATGAAATTCTTGGGAAATTGTTAAAATATACATTTTGTTTTGAATTTGTAATACATAGTTAGTTCCAAAAGCTTCTCCTAAAACCACAACTTGGAAATTTCTTAACCCACAATAAAATCTTTCTTTTTATTGCCACAATTTTAATTTCACCTGATTAAATTGAACTATTTTCTTGGTGAACTTTCAACTGTGGCAAATCAGTCCAAGGAAGCTTATGAACTTTACAAAATTAGTGAAAAGTTTATGTAGTTTCACCCTCTGATTTCACCAGCTGTCTTTGTTCCTTTGTTTGAGCAACATGTTAGTTCTCCATAAGTCTAAAGAACACACAACTGTCATCAAAATTTCTGATAAAGTTTCAGCAAGCAGGGATATTTTGGAAGAGATAAAGTTGAATTCTAAAGGGAAAGGTGTTAAAGAGCCACAAAGTATTGTTACATAGATATCACAAGATATTTTTTCGTACCAAATATACCCATAAGATGCAGTATTCAACAACATAGATGTAATAATTATATTAATAATAATATATGCAAATTTTAAATTGGAAAGTTACATTGCAAAAGAATTTCACATATTTGTACAGCTTTCGGTGGTAAGAGTTTTGGGGAAGGTGGGGTATTTAAACCATTTCTCATCCATTTCATGGCGCCCACATCAGCGTTGCATTAGGGAAGCTTTCCCTTAACTGCTGTGTGGGATACTGCTGCTTACCTCCTGCACCTGTTTCCACCTGTTTACGTGCTCGCAATTTGCATTTACCTCGCCTTTTTCAACCATTCCAACCAGGCCCCCTTCCTTTCGACACACGTGTGGATGTCCCGCAGACTGGCCCGGGGATTTGAGCTTGGGAAAATTGCATTACGCAGCTCCTAAACTGGCTGCGGATGTGTCACGAAAGGGGATCCTTAAACTACATCCCCTCTTTTACTAGACTTTCCCCCATTTACCGCCCAGGCTTTCCCTCCTTTGTTCAACTCATCCCAAGCTTATTATGCACACGCCTCGAGCTGGCCACATTTTGTGGCAAATTAATTAAATCACCGAAGTTTGGTTCGCTCTGGTCTCCAGATGGAGATGCACAGTAAAAAACTGACTAAAAACTAAAAAATACTATATGATTTGTAATTTATCTAAGTTCCAACACATCTCTGAAAGAATTAAACTAGAAACTTTCCTAATATCTCAACCTCGTTTGGGTATTTTTTAAACAAAACCCCTTTAAATCCCTAAAGGAGCTTACTCCATCTCTAGAAATTATTTCTCTCTATATATATGAAGGTTATATGCAGAGTTGAAGCTATTTGAGATGAGGAGTTGGCCATTTGCCTGTCAGCCAATTGACTTTTACTTTGGCTTCGGTTTGCTAAACAAGCAAAACTTTGGCTGGGTGTGTGTGTTTTTATTATTGCTGCTCGTGGGCGTTGGCTTTCACGTTTAGGAGGCCTTTGATTTCAGCTTTTTCTAGCTGCCGCCCCGTTCCCTCTTCAGTGTTGCCTCCTGCTTGCTCCTCTTTGACTCTCGGGTGAAAGTGGAGGGCAGTGAACCCAGGAAAGAGAATCCAGGAGGCGAAGAAAGGAGAGGAGACCGACTCATAAATCTCGCAACGCTTACAACATGTGCTGGAGTTTGCTGGGAGTTCAATGTCCTTTCTCCGAGACTTGCACAATGCAGAACGACCCCATCTCCTCCTCAAAAAAGAAAAAACCTTACACCAAATGCAAAATTTGCGCAACATAAATTATGTTTTGTTAAAATGTTTACGCTTTTTTTGTGTTGTGTTGCGCTGCTGCTCTTGTTGGTTGCATCCTCAGCCTGGTTATCGCTCCTTAAGGTTCGTACACCCCCGCCACCGCAAGAGCTCTCTTACACTGAGGGAAAATAGCAAACAGTTTTAATATAAAATAAATTTTATTCAAAATATTTGAATATGAAAGCTAACAATAATGTGAAATTTTCCTATCAACACTCTTGAATGGAATATGTAGAATAATCATTTAGTTACATTCTAAATTTATATATTTTCTTAAATTTTTTATTATATATTTAATGTATTATATTTTTTCTAGTGCCTCTCCAGCTGAGTGTGTGTGTGTTGGCGTGTGTTTGCCTGCCACTTGACACCTCTCAATGACAAACCGCTGAGTTGCTTCCTCCTGGCAAAAGCTGCTCCTTCATATTCTTCTCCTTCATACTCCTCATCTTCAGATTCACCTTCTTTTTTCCTTCTTCTTTTTCAGAATCTCTTTCTTCTCCTTCTTCTACAGAATCTTCTTCTCCTTCTTGCTCTTTAGTATATTTTTCCATACATATCCGCGCTTAAGCCTCAGACTGCCAACAGTTTTGGACATATAGCTTCAGCTTCAGTTTCCTGGCCACAAATATTTTTTGTGTCCTAAGTCTGGCTGATGGGTTAGAGGGGCCACGGGGGGTGGAAAGTGTGTGGAAAATGGTAGAAATTTTGGTGAAAAGGAAGAGGAGGAGACACAGAGAAGAGGAGGGCCAGAATGATGGACACAAAAGTTCCTGGGGGCCATACACTTTGCTGCCAGCGGATTCCATGGAGCTTGTCATGGAGTTTGCTCCTGCTGTAGCCCAGAACGAATAAGTTTATTTTGAGGATTTCCCAGAAAGTGACACAAAAAGATAGAGAAAGAGCGAGGGAAACTATTTGCATACTAAATTCGGCTTTAAAGTGAAATTGTAGTAAGCCAAGATTTTAGAATGTAAATGTTTCAGTGGAGGCTACTACTTGGTGTCCTTCCTTTTCCGCTATTTAGACGTTGGCTATAGATTTGCAGGGCTTATTACAAAGGTTTGAATTGGGAATTACAATAAATAAAATATATAAATGATGCTTTAAATTTAAAAAAAATTAAAACTATATTAAAACATTTTTGTTTATCTTTTTATATCAGAACAGGAGCTCTACCTTTATATATACACAACCTAGCTTTCTTCAGTATTTTTAGCTTACTGTTTATTGTAAAAAAGTTCTTTAAATCTAAGTTTACTCTAAGCTTTATAACATATATTCATTCTGCTTACTTTCCAAGCCGCTTTTGACTCCTAAAGTCTTTTTAACTCTAACGAATTTTCACACATCTGCAAACAGTTCGTTGCTGAAATTCCTAGTAAAACTTTAGCTCAAACAACCGCATATTAAAATTGCCCCTAACTTTATTACGAACTCTTTAATCTGTTGCATATATATTTAACTTAATATTTTATGTTGCCCTATTGGCTGGGACTTCCACAAGATTTTCCAATGGCTAATCTTGGCCCTCGTAACTTTGCCATTAATTTCAAGGGCCCAAGCCCTCTTCCCTTCCACTTATCTATCAAGTTTATCTCACAGGTTTTTGCTCCAGTGCCGAAAATGTTAAATTGCCCAACAATAATTTGTGTGGTTTTGCCCCCAAGTTTTATTGGATAATTAAGCTGGGGGGGAGTTGACTTAACCCCCTCAAGCCAGCGTCCCATATAATGGGCCATGTGTGGGCGTGTTTGTCTTGTTCTTAAGCATTTTGCGGTTGTGTTTGCCTCGGAATTTTGTGCCCTGGATGTGTGTGTGTGTGTGTGTGTGCATAAATCTTGCAAGTGGAAACTTTTTGCGGCGAGCGCAGCATAAATATTTGAAAATTAAAAGCCATCCTCGGTGCTCAGAGTTATGAGCTCCGAGTCCTGAGTTCCCCTGCCTTGAAGGCCGCCAATAAAAAAGTTGCTGCTGCAAAAACGGCGTCGCAGAAAGGAAATTTATGAAAGTTGAACCAAGAAGTAGGAAGCCAAGAAGGAACATCAGCCCCTTATGAAGTCACTCATAATGGAAAACTAAGCAAATGCAGGCTTCGCAAGTAATAGGATGCCCAGGAACAAATTACAAAGAGCAGTGAATGGGTCAGAAGAAGCTTATGTTTACTTATTAAAGGGATATTTGATAGCTCTTAAAATATATTAGTTTTTCTGAGAACAAGTAATATTAACAGAGACATGGAACAGAGAAGGACAATAAGGAGGTAATGAAGGGAACCAGTTGGAAATTAAAAGAATAATTTAACGTAGGAAATGATGGTTAAGGGTTTAAGAAATTTTAAGTCAATATATAGAAGCTATTGGAGTTGCAGTTTTATTTAAATAAAAATATCAATTTATTTGTAATTCTAAGTTGCTTAATTCTTAAGCCCTTTTGGCCACATTAGTAGTTTCCTTTGACTTAATTTTCCCTCCGTAACTTATTCCTTTGTTCACCTTAAGCCATAATCCCATTTAAACTACTATATTATTGCTTCTTAGCCCAACTCTTTCCCGATTTAATTAGCAACAATCCATCACCCTGTCACCAGTCCAATCTGTAGCATATTAAACTTAAACAAAACGAGTTTCCTCCCCCAGAGCCTGACTGAAAATGCTTAATTACATTCTCGATTTCAACATATATTGAAAGCTCGTTATACAACAAAAAGACAGGCAGAACAATGACGGCAATGGCAACGGCAGCAATAATCATATCATGGAGCATAAATCACCAAACAAATTGAATTATCATTGCGTCATTAAAAAGTCATTTCAGCCGAGAGCTCACGGTGGAAAAAGAAGTACCCGGAAAAAAATACAAAAAAAAAAAAAAAAAATTGAAACGAAAATAAAGGTGAAACGATATAATTATGTTGCAATATGGCGCCCTCAAGCATGACCTACGCCCACAACACCAACAATGAGAATAATAAAA
Organism: Drosophila ogumai; assembly: GCA_018904815.1. Taxonomy (NCBI): domain Eukaryota; kingdom Metazoa; phylum Arthropoda; class Insecta; order Diptera; family Drosophilidae; genus Drosophila; species Drosophila ogumai. The sequence continues at coordinate 17,945 of JAEIIJ010017497.1, read as the reverse complement.
GCAACAACGACAATTACCGTGGAGGGAGACAGACAGACTCGCGCCGAAAGAGACGGAAACATGGGCACTTGGAAGCGCATACGTTCGCTTTCAAAAACACCAAAACCTAAACACAATGAATGCGCTCATGTCAGAATGAAAATTGCTTTTTATTTGCCAGCGTTGTTTTTCGTTTTTTTTAGTGCTGCACCCAGGCGCAACATTGAATGAAAACCATTTTCCGAGAGGGGCAAGGGCGTGGCCAAACCCCAGGAGTTAATAGAAAATTAATCTAGTACAAGAGGCTCATACAGGAAAGTTTTTAATTAAATTGGATTCATTGATTTATTGAAATTATGGGACAGAAAATGCAAAGTAAATTGCAATAATAAATAATATGCTTGATTTAATAATTCAGACTTTGTGGCAGATTTATTAGAAAATCAGCAAAGAAATAGATTGACTTACACTTTATGAGGATATTTCTATTTTTACTTAGCTTTCAGAAATATTTTATAAATTTACTTTAAATGTGAAATCAACTGTGAAGAATTTAAGATAAGGTGAAGGCCTTAGTAAATATTTAGTTTTAATAAATTAATCAATTACATTTGTACGAAGAGTTTGTTTTCTAACGTCTCAAATTTTTTCTTTTATATTCCTAAAGTTTTTACCCATAAATATTTTTTATTTAGTACTCACAAAGAAATGCAGCTCAACGTTGTGGGTACTCTTGGCGGCGCATATTTGGGTTCTGCTGGGACAACAGCCGCTGTCCTCGCTGCAGCGGTGCAGGATGGTGCAGTGGGGCGTGTAGATCTTGGAGGGATCCTGCTGGACCAGCTGGCACCGCTTCTGGGGCACTCGACAGGTGGCCTCCTTCAGCACCTGGTTCATGTGGGCATGGGCGAGGGCTGAACAAAGTAAAGGGAAGGTCCCCGGGTTAGCTTAGCGTCTCTCTCTCTCTCTGCTTGGAGCCTCCTTACCTCTCTCTCTCTTCTGCTTCTGGGCCTGCAACCGTCTCGCTCGAAGCGCCGCCTCGGGGGTTCCCAGCTGCTCCTCCTTCCTCTGGGTTAGCTTTCCGGTTATGTAGTTGCGTGAGTAAATGCTCTCAACATCCTGCAAATGAAAACAAGGTTGGCCAAACTTTAGTTATGCTAATTGATGGCTTCGTATTATGTTCGTTTTGTTTAGGTGAAGAGACGTTCATGTTCATGATTCCCCCAACAACCATTTCCTCTATCCCAATTCCTGGCCATATCATCACTCACATTACGCATACGCCACCGGGGCCGTAGCCATAAAAGTCGCTCGCATTAATAAAGCCTCCATTTGGGCCGTGTGATGACAATTTGTCACCATTTTTATTGTCCAAAAGACGGCTGGGAATAGTGGAGAGGGCCAGCGAGCACAGATTGAGGTAACATGCCAGTGGAACATTAACGAGAAGTTGGTACCGCACAAAATATGGGGCCCAACAGAAGTTCATAAACTAAGAATTCATGTGCTCGCAGAAGGCACCAAGCGCAACAAAGGCAACAAAAACAAAAGCAACATTAACAGCAGCAGCAACAGGAATGAACAAATATTACAAGAAATGGTTTTTGGAAAGCTTAAATACCCTAACTTTAAAAGGAAATTATGTAGTAATTCGATAAGTATTTTATTTAATTTTAAAATTTTTATATATATAATTTTTGTAGAACTCCAAAGCTGTTTCTAAGTCTCCTGATTAATGAACTTTTGATACAAAATTGTTGTAATGGCTATGGCTTTGTGGTTCAAACTTTACCCTTTGCCCTGTCATACTTTAATTGACTTGTTTTTTAGTCACAAACTTTAATGTCTCAGCTTTGTCTTACTTCATATCTTTCATCTCCACTCGAAACTGGCAAACTCCATAGCCAAATCGTGGTACCCTTGACCCATAAGTGCAGAACAATGGCCACATGAAACAAATTGGCATTCAGGGCAATAAATACGACAGCGAGAACAATAGAGAAGAAATTGTCGGACACGGACATGGACATATAGCAATGCTCTGGGAAAAAGGAAATCAACCTGGTCTGGTCTGGTCTGGTCTGGACCAGAACGAGAACGAGAACAGAACCGAAAAAACCAGGCCCAGTCAACCACGAATTGGAAGCGAGACGGAATGAAGTAAAAATGTTGACCAATGCGCACAATTGGCAATTTGTGAAGTTAAGCGAAATTAATGAGCTGGCTGCGTCCATAGCTCTTGCACATACAGACATATATAGAAATATACGGACAGATATACGTACGTGCAGCGAAAAAAATCGTAAATTGTGCAAATGTGGGTGGGCCAAATGGCTAAATAAAAGGCCAGCGGACAGGGCCCATGGAGTGGAGCTAGAGGCCTGTTCATTAGTCACACATTGAGGATATATATACTACTACATGTTTGGTGTGCTATAAGGTGCTCAAGAGCAATTGGCATAAATCTTCGTCTTCGGCATTGTGTCCATTCCCACTTCGATTCCAATACCAATTCACATTCCCCATTCCCCATTCCGATTCCCATTTTCATTTGGGGGCTTAGTATTTCAGGTCCATTTGCTTTTGGCCGAAAACAATGGCTCTTTGATGTTGGTCAATGATTTTTAGCGGTTTAACCTTGAGGCTTATGAATGAGGCCCCCATTGTTGTTGTTGTGGTGTGATGGCCAGGCTTAAGCTTAACGGGGGGGGCAGGCGGGGAAGAGCCTGACAAGAATGTGGCGTTAATGCCAAGGCTATGGCTTTACGGCCAGGTAGATCTTCATCTGCCCATTGGCCAGCATTAAAAGTTAATGCAATTTGATTGAAATGCTCTGGGTGATTTTCTGCAAAAAGAAAATCACTTGAAGATAATGGTCAGGCACTTGGGGGAATTGCTGATAAATTCAAGGCTTGTGTAAAGATGAAGAATGCTAAGATTGTATATACATCCTGAAGCAAAGATATGTCTCTAACTTCTAAATATAAGCTACAAAAATGTGATATTTTTTGGCGTAGTTTTAGATTGAAAACTCACTGTTAAAATCTTCTGATTTTTACCAGAATCTGTGCGCTCTACAAAAAGTCCCCAACACCCGTTTAGCTTCTGGGTTTTTATCTTATTTGGAAAATTGCATTTGCTAAAATCATTTCGCCTGACCCGCGGACTCTCCTTTTTTCGCTTCCTCCAAGGCACCTGGAACCTTGCAATTAAATTTGTGTTTTTTCCGGGCTCCCTTTTGACTCGATTTCCCTGCTTTTCCGCCCAACTGTTGACGACACTTCAGACTGTGACGTTCGCTGAGAATTTATCACCTTTCTGATATTACCGCCACTCTCTCACTCTCGTTTTTTTTTTTCTCTGGCGACGGGGCGTCTGCTTCGCTCGTTTGTCAAGTTTATTCAATTTTGAAAACTGCAACGCCAGAGAAGCGTAGCAAAGGGGAGCAATGGGGGTTTCCCCTTGCCAAGCTGCCTTCACTTTCATCAAACTTCTGGCATTTGACGCCGCTCTGGCTGCTTATTAAAAACTCAAACGCCCCTCGAGGAGAGCTTCTACTCTTCCTTCTTCTACCCCGCTACTCCCCACCATTAGACACTTGGCTGTCGAGTTGAGTGCTGAAATATTGCAGCCTCTCTTTGGGGGATTCCCTCTACTTGCCCAGGCCATTCCTGTCTGGTTCGCTCTGCTCCGTCTGCTGCTGTTTGTCATATTCCATTTCCCAGTCAAGTGGTCTTTCTATGGGAGGGAAAGGTGCACAGTGAACATCTAAAAATCAGGCTAACTAGGATTTAAGATATTAAATTAAAAAATAAAATAAAGAGCTTAGGTAACGACTGGGGTGAAGGATAAAGGAACCTTGAGGCATAGAGATACGAATATTTCATTAGATTCCATCACAAAACTGGTTTAACTATTTAAAAAACTTAAATGTTTTCTGTGTCCTACACTTTCTGTTATTATTCTAAATTTTAATAAAATAGTTTCAATATTTTGTTAGATTTATATTTCTCCCTGTGCAGCACTAGAAATTGGAGTAGAAGCAGTGCTCTTGATATCATATCAAAGTCGAATGCTTTTATTTATTAGCTGCATGAAAAATGGACTCGGTGGATAAGGTGGAAAGGAGCGTGCTGGGTGCAAACTGAAAACTCGCATTTGAAGTGATTTGAAAAATGTTTGAAATGAGTTTTCTCCCCCATTTCGTGCTGCATACTTTCGGGGTGTTCGTGTCAAATTGCGCATACGCCGCGTGTGACGCGAGGAATTATTTTTAAAATTTATTTGCATAGAATATCCGAACAAAAGTTGGCCAGATAAAAAATGCTTCGAACTGAAAAGCAGAAAGAAAAGTTTTGCATGCTAAACTTTTTTTTTTGTGGCCGCGAGGAGAAGAGTGAAAAATATCCAAACGAAAAATAACAGAGACACACACACTCATGCACCCACAACAATGCAAAGGAAAATATTTTGGTTTGCTGTGGTAATTGTTGTTTACTCATCACGTGTGTGCAGCTTCCTCTGTCTCTATCTCTATCCCTTTTTTTCTCTCTCTCTCTGTCTCTGTGAACTGTTACCTGTTTTGCCTCGGTGCGCTTTGTTGCATATAAATTGTATTTGTTGAACTTTATTATGGCAATGAAGTTGATGTTTTTACGAAGCAATTTGCTACAACTTCTATCTGTCTGTGTCTGTCTCTTTCTTGCGCCTTCTCCTTCTCGCTCTCTCTGTGACTCTGTATCTTTTTATTTCCTATTCTCTTTCTAGTTTTTCTTCTTCGGCCGAAACTTTTGCCAACTTTTCTTTTAAGGCGGGTCTCATAAATTTCTATTATGAATGCACATATTTTTCCCAGCTTCAGTTGCATTCTGTCTCTCTCTTTTCCCCTGTTCCTGTCTCTGTCTGGCGGCCTATGGCCTTCTCTTTCTCGGTGTGGCGTCTGCGGTGCAAATGTGCGGCTCAGTTGGTGGCCGGTTGGTGCGGTTAATGTGCATTTGGCAGCTGTTCGGAAGGATGCTTTTGTGGCTTTTCACCATAAATATTGTGCCCGAAAATGGAAACTTGTGTGGCGAATATTTTAAGCAACTAAATTATAATAAAATCCATCAAAATTGGAAATAATTTGATAGAATATTCCGGATACCTGGACTGGCTGCTCACTTTAATAATTATTTGCGGCCCCGGTTGGCATTTATAATTTAATTAAAACACCTCCCTGCCTCGCTTTCGTTAACACACGTGTAATTTGCTTTTTGAATGAATTTAACGTTATTTATGTTGGTTCTGCCTGCCTCAGCATTTACGCAAATTTCCCAGGTGCCTTATTTTTCATTCATTCAGCAAAAGCAACAGGAACAGCAGCAGCGGTACTCGTAAAATCCAACAAGCCGACTGCGCTGTGAAAAAGGCAGCTTAAAGTCCTTTAAGGCCAACAGCGAATGAATTATAAATGTTAAGCCGACTGAACGATGGCAGCCTTTAGCAGTTCCACTTTGGATCTTTCGGGGCCCTTGAATCGCCGGTCGTGGATATGACCCGTAAGGGAGATATATATATCGTTCACATATGTATATTCCGTTTCGCATGCGTTTATTCCTTTGGTCATTTTGGCTTTTATACTCTGCCAGGGAGTCGTTGAAATTGATGAGAATGTATGTACCCCTAATTATATTTCCTTTAAAGTTAATTCAACATTTTTGTATCTTATATTACTTTTACTGTACTTATAATATCAGTTATATCTGGAGTTTTAAAAGTTTTTGTAAATCTGCTAAAATTTAAAATTAAAGCCAATTGCCGAGTGTGCCATAATTTTTAGTGACGTTTTTTTATTTTGCTGACTTGCCGTCATTAAGCAAGTTAATGCTGACCACGCCCAAACCCACACACATGTGGCAAGGTGAAAGGTTGAAAGGGGGGGAGCGTGGGGGTGTGCCTGGGGTTTGTCCGACACAGCACTCCTTCCATCAGTTTTCGGGCTTGTCAGCTGCAGTAACGGAAAGCAGCAACAAGGTGGCCCCTTTGCTGGACATGAACCTGCATCACAATGCAGCTGGTGGGCATCCTGCGTGTGGCCCTCACTTTTGGCCCCCCTCCCTTTGAAATCAACCAAGCTGTACTACAGTGGGGAAAAGGGTGATGTTTTTGTGTGAAATATAAGTAACAACAAAGAAATCTATTTTCGGAAAACAGAGTTTTGATACGCTTGCAGTTTTCAATTGGAATAAAAGGCAGAATTTATAATTGGAAAACATTTTTAAAAATATTACATTAAATTTAAATAGTTGGGAGGTTGCAAGGAGTGTAATACTCGTACAAAGCAAATAGGACAACGTAAAACTATTTGAAATTTATAGAAAAACCATTTCATGTTTTTAAATTAAAGGAAAGTCTTTTTAATTTAAAACTTATTTGGTTATTTTTATTATTATTTTATTTTTGTATTTTTTTACAATTTCCCCACAGTGCCTTGTAACCTTATTCGAATTAAGTTTGGCGCACCGCGCCGCCATTGGTTTCTGAGTGACCCTTTGACAGGGATCCGCAATGCTGACCTCACCTCATCCAACAATGGACAGCCACGCCCCCAATTAAATGGCGGCTTGTTTTCGGGGGGGATAGTGGCTGTCCGTTTGCGGACTTTCACTTGCTACGAATGTCTATATGTCGGTATGCATGTCCCTCTTGCGAGAATGTTTGTTCTGGGGCAGGATTCAGAAAAGTGATGGGGTTGAGGAGAATTCAAGAGAAACAGAGACAGAGATACCAACAGCATGAGACAGACAGATGGAGAAACATACGGTCTGGCTTCTGACAGCTGTCAGTCGATGGATCCGTTTGAAATGAGATAAAGAGATGTCAGAAATGTCCAACATTCAACTTCATTAGCATTGAAGAGGATAGCAAAAAAAAATACGGCTTTAATAAAATTAAATTTAAACAAGGTTAATGCTTAAATTAAATTTAAATAAATTTCAACAAATAAATAAAATACTAATTTTCTGTGTTCTATTACCAAAGTTTTAAGTACTTGCAAAAAAAAAAAAACCTCAAAAACTACAGCCTTCTTGAAACTCTCATTAATTAGCCAGCATTCTTGTTGGCAAAGAAAATCGCAACAATCCAGGACAACATTAATGCCAGAGCCACTGCAGCCCGCTTAACCCCCTGGTGCCTGCGCCCACTTTAACCCCACCAACTATTTTGCAATTCAAAGCGCTGCAGAAAAGCCACAGCGAGCGCCAAAAGTTTACTTTGCATGAAGATAAAACCACAGAAATACTTGCCAACTGGCCTGCAATCTGCCTGAGCCCCTCCTGTACGGCCTCGACATACCCGAAGGTCCTGGGGCTTTTCCAGGACACTCACATGCCCGCCGCAGAGCGGCAGCCAAAAAGTGTCAAATTTATGAACGGCTTGCAAAACAAATTTAAAACTGCAAACGCCAAGGATGCGAGCGTGAGTTAGAAGGCGGACTCAGATCGGGGGCAAAGTTTAAAGCCTGCTTTCAGGCGCACAACACTAGCCGCAAAAAGTTTTGGCATGGTCAGCGGAACCCCCCAAACTCCCCAAAAAAAAGAGCAGAAACCACAAACGGCAAGGAAAAAGAGTGCAGTTAGAAACCAAAAATGAATTTTCAGTGTTGCCAACTTTCTGCGGTCCTGTTGTTGTTGCTGTTGCCAACAGGAGGAAAAGTGGAAAGGGGAGAAGGGAGAGGGGCGGCTACGCAACGCATATTATTTGTGCAGCGCAACTGGAGCTCGTAAACCGAAACGCTGGCGCTAAACGCTCGCCATAAATTCATTTAGTAAGGCAGCACTGGCCATAAATTTCCCGGCTATCGATTGCTGCGGAAATCCTAGCATCAAGGGGGTGTAAGAAGTAGGGGGGTAGTGTTGCTGCAAATATAAAAAAACAAAACACTAACTGCAAAGGCAACCAAAGCCAAATGCCGAAGGCGATAAAATAGTTTATGCTCGCTGCTTATATTTTGCCTAGGGGAATTCGTGGGGCACTTTGGGTTGAAAGAAAAGTTGAAGAGGTTCCAAGAAAATTGAGACTCTTAAATAAATTTAAAAAAAGGGTAAAAGTATTTTTTTGAATTATTAATGGGTGGAAAATAAGTGGGATTCTAGGGAATAATAATTAAATAAAGTCCATATTGATATCTAAGAGCCCTGAAAATATTTATTAAAATTATAAACAATGAGAAGATGTGAACTACAACTACAAATTTACAATTTCAAATTTTTAAACGTTACAAAACTTATCTTGTAGGGTATTGAAATTTCCTCTAAGTAGCACTACACTTTCCCAACTAACCCCAGTTCTCGTTCCACCCTTCTGTTGCTGTAATTTCGTTCGATAAATCAGATTTATGTTTTGGCTGCCAATTGAGCATGGCCAAAAAGGTTTTTTGCACGTTTTGTCCAAAAGAACATGGCAACAAAAAAGCCCACACAGCCACAACAAGCTGCACAAAAAGCATAAATTCAAGCGGAACCGGAAATCAGTGTGCCATTTGATAAAGATAAAGAGATAGATGGTGAAAGGAAGGAGCGAGCTTAAAATAAATGTGCCAGCAGCAATTAAATTTCAAAAAAAGAAACAATTTGAAGGTGCGACAGTTGTGTCCAATTTAAATTGCGAGTCCCAGTCTCATTATGACCTTTTTTGGGTTTGCCTGCGAAAAACTTAATATTAATGACTTGCTGGGAAATTAATTTCTTCACTTGACTTTCGCCCGAGGGGGTGGGGAGTGTGGCGAAGTGCTGCCTTCAGTTTCCCGATCCCATTACCAAGTCCGTCTTACTTTTTCCACTGTTTCTTTCCTGAACCCCAAGTGGGTCAACATTGATTTCCGTCAGTTGATGGCCAAAGACGCCTGTCCCGGCGATGGACGCAGCTCATAAATATTCCAAGCGGCACGCGCTCCTCGCCAAACCACCTCCCTCCAGGCCACCTCCCCCTTGAAATGGCACCCCCTTGAAAAGTGGCAAGGCGAGACGACAAAACTTGCTCCGCTTTGATACGTTGGCTTGCACCAGGGGGCTTCCCCCCGCAATGTAAGGAGATGCCTGCACAATTGCAGAAGCTGCAGCATTGATTGAAAATAAATAAATTCGTTGGTAAAAAAAAAAACATAAAGTATTCAGAGCAAGTTCCAGAGGGGCGCCCAGAAGTAAAAAGAATTCCAGAGAAACGGAGAGCTCAAAGCAAGCATTCTCAATGGTTTGTTTGTATTTACAACTGAGGAATCAAAATGAATGGAATACTGTGAGTGAAATTAAGTAGAAGTTCTTTGTGGAATTATGCTATAGAAATTCAAAAAGTTACTTTATGATACTTAATAGTATAAATTGGATACCAAAATCTGCAGTTACTCCAAGAGAAGCGCTGGCTTTAATTTACGAACTAGTTGAAATCGGAATCAAGCTCTTAAGCTCACATATTCCTTCAAGTTATTTACTTGAAATATTTCCCAGAATTTCATCAAACCATTTAACATCCCCTTATTATTAATTACTTCTTTCACTTTACTGAAAGTTCATTCGAAATATGCTTGGTTCTGTGTTTGTTTCATTTCAAAGATTCCCACCGCATATATAATTTCATTTTTCATTTTCTGTAATTCCTGGAAAACGATGTTCTCACATGCGAGAATCCTCTGCTCGCCACCTTTCATTTTCAAAAGGGATTTTTGTTCTCCTCGTTTTTCACTTTTTGAGCTTCTCCTCTCCGCTTAAATGATGTAAATATCACTCACATATCAGACTCGTACATATACTTTTACCCGTAAGTGTTTGGCATGTATATTTAATGCTAGTTTATGGCAGTTTCCTGTGGGTTTTTTGGCGCCTTTGAGACGTTGCAATTTATTGATTTCGTTCGTGCTTTATTTAATTTCTTACTTTCTCATAATTTTATCGGGCCATGACAGGCTCTCGACCAAGACAGGAGAGGAGCCCTGAATAAATGATGATGCCGCCAATGTTAAAGGGCTTAAAAATTCACGATTGAGGGAGCAGCATTAAAATTTTGAAAGCGGTTTTGCTGCAAAAGTTTGCCAAGAATTTCGTAAGTCAAAGTCAAAATCGATTGACTTTGATTTTATATTTAGGGTTCATTGGCTTTATGACCGTCCATTTCGTGAACTTTAGTTTTTTTCTGAGCTCCTCTTGACTTGCTGTTGTTATCTCTTTCGGGGTTTTTCGGATTTTTCTCGCTTAAGTAATTTCATTAACAAGGAAAAACTTTCAATTGATGCCCGATAAAGGGATGTATACTGACAGCTTGAAATTACCAACTCAAACCCAACCCTCTTTCATACTTTATCCCCTAATGATTGTCAACATTTTCCGGGCTTGGAGCTTCTGCTGCAGCTTCTTATCAGTTAGTGGGATACTTTTTCTCAAGGGGTTATGTGTACATGTAAATATGTTTTAGGGGGAAGATGGATCCCCTGTTTATCGGGCATTAAACCCTGTGAACAAGTGCAATGTCTGTTAATCTAACCACACTTTTCCCGTATCTCTTTTTTCCCAGCGCCAGCACTTTGAACTCAGGCTGAGGTTTGCTCAGGGGAAATCTTCTTTGAGTCTTTACCCTTTTTTTCAGAGATTTTCCTTCTATTCAGAGATGTTTGGAGCTGGTAATTGAATGGTGCCGCAGTCTTACAATTATCTGCTCCTCGGTGAATGCAATTTCCATTCTCCCTCTTCGCACCTCTGCCGCCGCGGCGCCCCCACCCTTACTTTTTCCCCCATTTCCCTCATTGTAGTTGCCGCTTTTCCTGCTCTAATGGAGGCTAATGAACTGCGGTCGTGTTTGTAGAGGGCGTGTGGAAAATCCTGGGGCAGGGGGAAAATCCCAAGCAGGTAGAATTGTGGAAACACAAATCTAATTAGTAAAGTGAAGATGATACAACCAATCTGATGGAATCTGTAAGGTGTTTACATATTGATTTTAATTAACAAAGGAGACGCCTTATTTACAATAAGGAATATATAGATTTATATGTAAAATGCACTTCAAATTTCCTTCTTATTATTCTTAATTATTAAAAGAAACCCCCCTTTATCGCCAATCACTAAAATAATATTTCCTGTGTAAACACTATTAATGGAGTTTAAGAGCACACAAAAAAGAGCAAGCAAAAGGCCATTTAAAGCTTTACATATTTATAAACAAAACATACAATTTCAGGCCCTAACAGCTGCTCACCTCAGCTGAGAACAATAACAAATATACACGAAAATAAAGCAAAGCAATTAAAACTCAATGCTGGCAGCAATAAAATCTGCACATACGCCCACATACACACTTAATAATTAATCTTTGTTGCACAAATGTTTGCATTAAATTAAAATGGCAAACGACAGCACAAAATTTATATAGAATCCAAAACGCCAACTCTGCCAAAAATACGAACAATTGGAAGGCGTGTTGGTTGCATGGTTCTTGCGGATAGGAAATTGAATTTGGCAATTGTCCATCTGATGTTTGGATATTCGGAACACAGTTAAATATTGGTTTAAAATACATTCGCTGATATTTACATATTTTTATTTTCGATGGCATTTATTGTCGCGCACATTTGCATACAGACATAACCAATAAAAGCCGATTGTTTTTGGAGGGCTTTGGTTTTTCCGTGCTAAATAAATGGCCATCTAGGCATCTATTTAGGTTTCGGTGCGGTCTGTTGACGGGTCATTTGGGTCACTCCCTTCTGGGTGAGACACACACACAGCCACAACAACGCAAACATTGACCCACATTTCAATTTATTTTATTTGCTGCGGGTGTCGTTGTGGCGCATTCGTGATTTGTGCGAGAAAAACACAAATGAAAGTCATAAATTTCCGCGCAACATGGTCGGGGCTTGTCTTTCGAGGGACCCTTTTTACCCCAGTCCCTCTGGCCATTATCCCAGTCCAAAATAGATTTAGGTCACAGGGTAAGTAATGTTAGTAATCGTAGGATACGGATATGAATGTGGGTATGGCCATACAGGCCCAACGACATTCGCCAGTCAAATCAGCGTCAAGTTCGCGGGCCAACGTTTCAATTAAACCGAGTTCGCAACGAATTTCAGACCACTAGACTGCCGGCAGACGGGAGCCAGACAAGTCACGTTTTCCTTTCCACTTTTCCAGCGCCAAGAGCTATATATGGTAATGAATCGGCTGGGGATCCATCTATACCCTACACGGAGCTGCTGGCACGTGGCTTTTTCAGTGATTTCGATCGGAACATCAAGTAATTGATTGAGTGTGTGTGGTTTATGGGATATTTACTTCAGAAAGCTATTGGGGGAAACCTATTAAGGATTATTGATAATAAAATATTTATCACATCCTGCTGTATAATTTATAAAAAATATATTGTCATAGCTTTTGCCATAAAGGTGAGGGCTAAAGTAAATAGGGCCTAATGACTTAATTTATACCATTTCAAAGAACTCTACAAATCTCTAGAATTAATTTTAAAAAATGTTAGAACTTGAATTAGCTTTAACGAAAAAATACAATTTTATTTTGTAAAAGCACCAAGTTTAGCTTGTTAAAGTGTAACTAAAATTCTAGAAACCCCATTCCTACCTCCACCTAGGGCATTTAAATCTTCTGTATAGTTTTCCCCTACCATTTTCTGATGATTTTGCATGGCAGTCGGCGGCAGTCGACGCTGCTTTTAAATTGAATATTCAATGCACAGCCGCAGACTTTGGATCGGCCTGGCGCATATAGCCCATATAGTGCTTATAGCAAATCGCATATCGAATTGATGGACAGGTCTCTGTGGGTGCGACACTAGCGATGACAGCCCGGGGGCTCCACACAATAAATAGATGAAGCAAAAGGGGATCCATTCTCCCACTATTTTTCAGTGTGTAAATATTTGCAAAACGATTGCAGATGCAGGCAGAGGAGATCTCGTTGTTCCCCGATCGCCGCTGCCGATGGTTGACCAACGAATTGGTCACGATCGTTAAGCAAGACGCCTATTGTAATTGTTCGAGTTGGGTTTCGGAATCGGAATCGCAGTCGTTTGCAGGTCATCCACCCGGGGCACAACAGATGCACTCACTACTTGGGTATATAGTATCTAGATGTGTGTGCATTTATGATCACTACGATGATGATGGGGGCGTATATGGCAAGTTCAATGCAACGGAAGTGCCGGCAATTGTCAGGAGTGGTTTCTCAATAGCGTGTGATTTCGTTGTAGTTTCAAGTCGATTTTAGTTGTCTATATTTTACATGACACACATAGACAGAGTGACAGACACAAGGCAACTAAGTGCTGTTACTAAACCAAACAAAATAATAGTAGTTTCAAGAGGGTAAATTGTGAGCAAGGTATACTTAAAAACCAATTGTTAAGTCTTGATTAATTGTTAAGAAATATATAAATGAATATAAATTGCTATGGAAGTACATAGCTTAACAAAATCATCCTTAAGCTGGGCTTTAGTTTTTCAGTTTTGTGTTAGAGAAAGATTAGAGCTCGTTTTGGCTTTTAAGTAAATTTCATTAAATTATTAAATATTTATTTGAACTTCAGGATATTTTTTGAGTAACTCCCCTAATGTTCTAACCACAACTGTTGTGCTCCCAGCAAAACCATTCTATGTGGGTGGGTTTCATGTTGGCGGCGGTACTTACATGGCCATCGCTGTCTTCTAATGTCTTTGCAGCACTTACCTGCAACGAAAAAGAGGAGGGAGAATTATTGCAGTTGAACTCAAGTTTTGTACTCAGGAGTTTCGCCTGTGGGCGGATCGAAACAAAGTTGCAATTGTCTAAGTCGGAGAGTTCTGTAACATTTCTGCCACTTGCTAATGTGAGGCAACCATTCAGGCATTCCGACTTACAGACTGGGGCGAAGTTTCCGCTCTTTTATAGGAGGGTATAAAAATAGTTACTGCCAGTAGTTAAGCCAGCAGACAAAACTAGCTCTGAGAGATGGGTGTTCGAGTATTTCTTCTTAATAGCAGAAGAGGAAGCGGAAAATGCTAGGAAAACTCTGCTAGAGCTAAGGGATATTTTAGTGATCATTAAAAGGGATTTGAATTTAATAGAGAAGCGGATGGGGGTTGCATAAATTATAAGAAAAGTCAGTATGCAGACGAAAACGTTTCGAAATTAAAAAGTTTCATGTATAATTAATTAAAAGGAGCTACATTAAATAGTAAATTACTTTTCAAACAATTTTTAGAAGCCTGAAAAATATGAACTTTTTAAGTTAATAAATAAAATAAGACACTTTTAGGTAACTAATCAAACAAATAACAAAAGTTTGCCTCAGAATATGAAAATAAACATTTTGTTTTGTTTTCCAAACCTTTTGAATAACAATCCCTTAAGCCCCTCCCTTCATATACTTAGTGAGTTCTTTGGAATTGACAATCAAAATTCCCTGCAAAATGCATTCACATAACATTTATACGCATTGCAGCTCAAATCTTGCACAATTTGTCCGGATAATCTTTTGTACTACGAAACTCGAAAGCAAACTTTGCTGCCACTACAAGTTTTCCCCCTCTTTTCTCTTCATATATTTCTTTATTCTTTGCCAATATAGTCATAATCATAAGCAGCTCATATGCAAACATTGCAGAAAACGAGCCACAAATACCGCGTGGGTGTGTCTGCGCCCATCAAAGCCAACTCTTTCTTCTTCTACTGGTGCGTGTGGTGCAGCAACCTGCAACTTGTTGAGTCACTCGGGCGTTTAGTATTCAAGTGTCGGCCTCCAATGGATAACGAGCCATCAATCATCGAACTACCAGCTCTCGAGGTAAGAAATCTCCAACTAACGAAATCCAGTCTTCGGAGCAACATGTTGTCGCCGTTGGACAGCAACATTGTTGCTGGGATGATCATGATGATAATGCATGGATTTCGGTATTATGACAAGTGAAATGGCATTCCAGCCGGCAAGTTAAAGTTAATGTAAAGTATAATATTAAATCAGCAAAAAAGGCTTTCCAGGAGGTAACTCCTGCCACATACAGTAATGCTCAAAATAATAGATTTTATATTAAATTGAAGTTAAATTGAAAGTATGTAATTATTATTATTTTCTATATTTTTTAAAATTTTTTAAGAGTTTTATATTATTCGAATTAATTGTAAGAAATCGATTTTACCAGTTTAAAATGTATATTTGCAACCAAAATCTAAAGTAAGATTCAAAAAAAAGTATCTAGAAACGGCTTTAACAATTTATAATATGAAATATACATTTTATTGCTCTGAACTGTAGTTTCATATATTTTTTATGTTGCATGTTTGTCCCATTGCAACTTTCCCGCAAACAATTTCGCCGACAAGACAACAAATTGTTGCATTTAATCTGCTGTCTTCCCGCGAAAATTGCCGCGGCGCCAAGCAAAAAAATATCAATTTTGCCGTGGGTGGTCGTCTGCCTTAATTAAATTAGTGCAGAGAAAAGATTGCCACAGTGCGCAATAATGAAATAGTTTTCAATCAACAAAAAGTCAATTAATACGCTATAAACGCCACCAACACATGTCTCCTCCAATTGTACCTCGGTTTTTCCTTCGTTTTTCTGGCCAGCTAAATGATTTTTAATTGCTCAGACAATCGCGTAGCAGCTGGCTAACAAAAAATCCTAGACAATTGGCCAACAACCGAATGTAGAGAAATAGTTGGAATTGGCTAATTGCACTGCAGATTTTTGTTAACGTGATTTATTTGAGTTTAGATTGAGTTTTAGTTCGAAGGGGTTTTAAAATGTTTTTTTGAGAGTAGTGATTCATGGATAAGAAATATAAATTAAAGTTAAAACTCGAGGTATTTATACGATTCTATAAGTTATTCTAGTAAAGAAACTATCTAAGTTTTATTAAATTTTAATATTTTACAAGGGTTTAATTATAAGCAATTATTACATGTTTATATGTTTACATTTTCTAACTATGAGTCACTGCATAAATTTTAAATATATGTTTCCTCAATTTGTGTCAATTGCTTATTTAATTTTACAGTTGTTGTGGCTGCGTTTCTTTTTTTTTTTAACATTTTTTAACGCGTCGTCTTAATCGCTTTGAATTGAGCGACTCCAACGCGGTTTCCTAGTGTTTTCTGTTGAGCAAATTATTCCTTCAATTTAGGAGTCATTAGTGTCAACCGCTGTTGAATAATGCTATTAAAAAAATACACAAAATTTGGTTAGAAAGTGCGTGCAGGGGTACGCCTACAATTTATTTATTTTTTTAACTGAGTGCCAAGCCCCAAACAAGAAATACTCGTATCACATTCAATTATTCCCTTCACACCAAGTGATTTATGCAAAAGTGGCACAGCGATTAGAGGCAGCCAAGTGAGCACCCCACTTCTCCCATGTTTCTTCCTTTTTTTCTCCCTGTTTCTCTAGAGAAACCAGAACAGAACAGGATTGAAATCCCGGACAAGGAAGTGGCCTCCTACTCTTCTCCCTTTCTCCCAGTGAGATGTGGGCACGCGACAATTAGCACTCCATTGACACATGTGCGACAAAAGCAGAGAATTGGAGAAAGGGGCGAGAGAAAGAGGAGGAAAAAAAGTGGGGGAACCAAAGAGAAAGAGAGACAGCGAGAAAAGCCCACTGACTGTGTGCGTGTCGCATTACCGAGAAATGGAGCATTTTATGCTCCAATAAAAATAATTAAGTGGCGTAATTGATAATGACTTTTTTCCTTCGCTTTTTTTTGTGTTTGGTGTGTTTTTTATTTTTTGTATTTTTTCATGTCATAATTTTGTGAATTTATGGCATCATTTTTGAAGGCGTCGCCAATGGGTGAGCGAGTTCCCTTCCTGTGTGTGTCATTTTTTTTTGTCATTATTATTTTTGTGCGGCGTCAGAAGCGTGACAATTTTATAATCGATGTTGATAAGCGTGGGGGAAGTGCTTTTTGGGGGGGAACTCGATGCAAATGAGCTCTCAGCTAATTATGAACGTTTGTCGAATAAAAGTGGAAGTGATAGCGGTAATTTTTAAGTATCAGCCAAGATCAGTGTGGTGTAAATTAAGTTTTGTGCAATGACAAAACAATTATGGGGCAAACTTAAATACATGTACAGGTACACTCAATTTAAATAAGTTGAAATAACTATATATACTTAACTTGATTTATTATTAAATGTATTTCTCAGATGTCTTTAAAACGATGAAGAAATGGAAGTAATTTTTATTGCCTCAAAATATTTCAATATACATCACATGTTTCGGTAACTTCAAATGCAAACTTAATATATTTATTACTCCAACCTTAAACCTTCAACTGTTGAATTCTTTTGTCACGCACTTGTATTTATTATTAGGCATGAGCACATAATTTATATTGTGCTGGCCTGGCCAGCAGTCTTTATTTACGCTCTCAATATTGGCAACTTCAGCGAGCTCATAGATCACTTCAATGGCATTCGGTCTGTGGCTGCTGTCTCTCTCTCTCTCTCTGGTTCCATCCGTTCCATCTGTCCCCCTCTATAGCCCCTTGTTGCACTATTCGGCAGGCGTTCGAGTGGGGGGCGTGGCAGAAGTTCAACGTTTGGACAGAGCACTTGATACTTTTTATGTTCTCGTTGTCATTGCACTTTGCAGTGCCTTCTCTGCTTTTTCAATGGCTGAACAAGTTTTTTCTTCCCTCAATTTTTTGTAGTTGTTGTATCAATTCGATTCGATTTGTTCCTTTTTTTACTGAACTTGACTTACTCAATGGGTACACAACTGTACTACAAACAAGAAGCATGCCGGGAATTTTCGATGCACTTGAGATACTCGCTGGCACGGAAAAAGGGAAAAGTGAATCAGGTTGAATTGCCAACTAAATCAATGTTGAAATCTCAATCAATTTGGACAGAAATGAGTTGAAAATTATCAGCTTTCTGAATGGAATACTGCATACTTTATTTACTTTTAATATTTTTCTATAGTTTTATATAATAATTTTTTGAAAA